>OZ023273.1:71075271-71181190 GCA_964007475.1 Hybos culiciformis | reverse complement strand
TAATTATTTGGTTTATCCTCCCTTAATTTTTTGTTGACATCGTAAGGCTATACGAGTCATACTTTTTTTTAAAACTCCCCAAAGGTGAATTTTTCCTATTTAATTTTTACTTCAGGTTAGGACACCATATCTTTTCTATTTTTAAGAGTAATTAATTTTTTTTTCATATAGATTTGGTATTTATCATGAGAAACAAAATTATTGAATACTATACTCAAAAAAATTTGCATCATTTTTAGATACAATAAAAGTTCTGTTTTGGAATCAAATGTTATGAAAATTTATATATGTATATTAAAAGAATATATATATATACCTACACTCTAGAAAGTTTTTGATGTAAACTTACGTCGATTATCGATGGCAATTTATTACCTTCGATAATCAACGTAAATTTACATTAGAAAATAATTACATATTTTTGGTGTAAACTACATTACTCTATAAAAAAGTAATTTTACACCAAATTTTACGCCAAAATGTTGCGAAATTACTTCCAACAGAATAAGTTTAAACATAAAGTCGTAATATTAAACTAAAAATTACGCCAAAAGGTTGTAAATTTAATCCAAAGATTTAAATTTACACCAAAAAGTCGTAAATATTTTTATTAGAAAAAAGAAAAATTTAATAATTTTTTTTTTCTAATATTTTTTTTGAACTTTTTTTTATTATTTTTTTTGAATTTTTTTATTTTATTTAATTTATTTAATTTATTTTTTTTTATTAATATTTATTTTATTGTTAATATTTTTTTGTATTTTAATTTCTTCTTATTTAATTTTTCTTATGCCATCTTCGGGGTTCGAACCTCGCTATTTAGAATTGCAATCCAACATCTTGACCACTCAGCTACGGTATTCAAATTTTAGATATGAGTAAAATAGAAAATATAAATTCTGTATACCTGTTAACAAGTAAAAACCTTACATCGTTATTATATCAACAAAAATAGAAAAATAGTTTTAAAACCTTACATCGTTATATAAATTCTCTGCATAAATTCTGTATACCAAAATAAATTTACACCATGCGATGTAAAATTACTGTCCATGATTTAAAAATTTAAATCACACAGTGTAAATTTACTCTGTGTGGTTTAAATTTACATTCAAATATTTAAAAATTTTAACCGTTATGCCTTGTTCAGACAACGACTAAATCATGATTTCGTAATCGTGATTTGGTGTAGATAATCATACTTTAAAAACCTGTGTGAACACGATTATGAACGAAAACAAAAAAAGTAAACAACAAGAAAGCAAACAAGATAAAAACATAAATATTATTTTCTACTCAAATTTTTTTTATTTTGTAAATAAAGAAAATATGTCAAAAATAAAAGTCAAAAATAACTAGGAATGAGTGGAAATGGGTAACATGGATGGTAAAAAACTATAAACTCATCCCTGAAATTTTTCATGATTTTCGATAATCATGATTTCCGATGACAATTTTTTTGTATGAGCAAATCATGAAAAAAAGAATGATAATCACAAAAAGTAAGATTATCATGATAAGATTTCATTGTCTGAACAAGGCATTAGTGTAAATTTACACCGTAGAAGGTATATTTACACTGCAACGTTTAAAAATACAAGCTCCTTGTACACTCTACGATGTAAATTTACACTCTGTGGTTTATTAATTTAAGACATATGCTGAAAACACAATTGGGGCGACGACGACGGCGACAGCGATTTTTCATATAAAAAAATCGCCTCAATTGTTTCATTCTCATACAAATATATGGTTTTTGACAGTCGCTATCGCTGTCGCCGTCGCTGTCGCCCCAATTGTGTTTTCAGCATTAGAGGGGAAAATTAAGTCGTAGAGTGTAAATTTACACTACAGAAGGTAAATTTACATTGTGTGGTACACAATAAATAGATTTATATTGTGTGTACACCATAAATTTACACTACGTGGCTTAATATTATGACCCATAGAAAGTAAATTTACACTATAAACTGTAATCTTACAATATATGGTTTAAACATTTAAGCAGGAGAGTGTAAATACACACCAGTTTGTTTATTTTTACGCTCTATGGCTTAAATGTTTAAGCAAAAATGTGTAAATATACCTTTATTTTTAATGTAAAAATAACACAATTTGCTTAAATTTACTTTTTTTTGTGTATATTATTTTTTTTACGCCTTTATCGGTTGAATTTTAAATAATGGACGTAATTTTACATCAAAAATAACCATTATTATCGTTGTAAAATTACGACCAAATAGTTCTATTTTCTAGAGTGTAACATAATGAAAGAATCATTTTTTCCGCATGAAAAAATTTTTCACGAATTTTCTCAAATGAAAATTATTAATGTATGTTATAAATACAATGTTGTGTGTGAAAATGTTTTTTGCACCAGTAATTTATCATAAATAAATAATTTTATAAAAGAAATGTTAAATAAAATGTCTTGTTTTATTTTTATATTGATTAATTATTTTGTTATATTTGTTGAAGTGTATTGTGTCTACTTTATGAAGAAAGGATGCGTAAAAAAACAAAAACATATAAGGATAAGTGTTTTTATTAAGTATGTATATACTTTCAACATAATATAGTATCATTGTCATAATAAATGGCAATAATGTTTAAGTCAATGTTTATTTAAATGTAATAAAGAAAAATTTTTGGCACTTTCTGTGGATAAACATAAAATTATTTTGATGAATTTTATTTTTGTCCTAAAGCAATAACAAAAGAATGAATGCTATAATTTTTTTTTATTTGATATATGTATAGTTAAAATCACGTAATTCATTTGTTTTGTAACAAATTTTATGAAGAAGTATATAATACCTAATTAAAAAAATAAGAATAAGACTTACGCGTGATCTACTTATATCATATTATGGACATTATATATTCAAGCACTTTATTGAATTTTATTCTTAATGAAAAATGTGTGGGATTTTATATAGTGTTATTTTATGAGATATACATTTATTGAATGAGAATGGAAATTGAGTTTAATGGTGTACATACTACTAAATTTCTCAGAATATAAAGTTTAATTGAGGTGGTGAGATTATTTTCTGTTTTATTTCTACCAAATAACGACGTATTCGCATTTACATGAATAAAACTATCAGTTTCCAAAAGAACTGATATATACAGCATCTTAATCAAATTTTTTTTTTTACAGAGGTTAGCTTAGGTTGAAGGTTGAAGGTTGAAGGGGACCGGAAATGTTTCCCTTGCACATAGGCCTGTTGTATTACTCTACTCTTTTATACTTCAACAAGCCATTCTATTCCATTTTTATAATTATTTGTTGGTGGTTCAAGCACCTTTTGGGTGTGAGTCTTCTTCTATCAGCGCAGGCCAGTCTCACAGTATGAAGAGATAGCATCTTTGTCGCTATTACCTACGTACCACTATCAAACGAAGATCATTAGTTTCTGATTTTCCGTCTTTCACATTCACATTCAGAATCGTAAAGCGTATACATGCTTGAAGTAAGACTTCTGCGGCATTTTACCATTTATAATTTATTTTATCCCAATGTCATGGGTAGTGGGACGGAAAGAAATATCCTTTTTTTTTTCTTTACAATTAGAAGAAGTCAGCATTCGAACCGGATCCCTCGGTATTGCTACTAGAAGCATTCGCTTAAACAACTACCTGTTACAGCCAGCTTACGGTTGTGTTTCTAAATACGTAATTGCTTATGTAGTTAGCCCACTAATTCACCAATGGCCTGAATTAAAGTTATGAGTTTCAAGATCATAAAGTAAGCAATATCTATAATTATAGATAATATAAAAATACTATTATGAAGTTTGCAATTCAGATGAAAAGATGGATTATGTAGGCATTTTGTTTTTTTCGGCAAGAGAATAGTGTAGAAATTTCTTAAGTTAGCAGCATTTTATGTCGATTCATTTTAATTTGATTGATTAGGCACACATGGAGTTATTATATTATTATAGATTATAATGGACTGATCACATTGAATTTAATTTGTCTAAATAAGATGACAAGTTAAGATTTTTGGTAAAGTTAAGTTGTTATCATCATTTTTATTATAAAAATTAAAAACATAGTAACAACATGAGAAATATAAATAAAAAATTTCAGGATATAATCTCTTTATTAACTTTTTTTACCTAAGTCTTATTGATAAGTATATTTGACGCTTGTTAAATTTCGAAATCTTTGTAATAAATTTCCTTTTAAATTTTTATATAAGTACTATGTATTTGTGTTTTGTGTACATTGAAAATATAATATATAACAAAAACATTATACATATCACATAAAAATTTTTGGAATAAACATTCCCATTTTATTATGTTTGTACATTTCATATATAATTCGAACCTTTAATATTTCTTTTCTTTAAAATTGTATAACTTTATCAAAAAAAAATATGAGTTATGCTACGTTAAGTCTTTTCAAAAATTATGAACCAAAAATGAAAGTAAATGTTAAAGTCCTACACACGAAATTGAATTTATAAATAGTTTTGTTTTATACAAATGTTACAGACATTATACATCCAAGGACTTTATTAAATTTTATTTTTAATAATCTAAATATAGTTTCTAAATATGGTTTATAAATATAGTAAGATTTATGAGATAGTTATTTCTGAATGGAATGAATAATATAGTACACATATTGATAGAGTTTGTTGGTACAAACAACGCAGTAAATATAAATTTATCAAAATTCAAAGTTTCATTCACACCAATAAAAAAATATAAGTAAAAAACAAATTTTATAACAGAAGAACTTTTCATTGAGGAGCGCTATAAAGTAGATAATAAAAATATATTCTTCCAAAGACTTGCTATTAAATGTTCAAAATATTTTAAAAAGCATTCGAAATCTTTTCAATGTACTAAATCAATACCTAATATTGGTCTCGAATGCTTTTAAAATTTATTTGAAAATTAATAGCAAGGATTTGCAAAAATAAATTTGTATTTTCAACTTTTTGGGCTCCTCAATGAAAAGAACTTCTGCTTAGTTCAAACATTTTTTTTACTACTTATATTTTTATTTTATAAATTTTAGTTAAATTTTTTTGTTTTTTTTTAAGTTTATACTTCTTTAGGCGCGTTGTATGATATAATTGAGTAATTCTGTAGGGGGTAAAAATTCATTTTCATTCTACTCATTCGACAATCGAAATCGAATTATAACTGACATGGTTTTTGACGTTTCAATACTCAAAAAACTCAATAATCATTTGTCATTTATAAAAATAAAATAATTTGGCGCGACAAATTTAAATTGAAATTATTTTTTAAAAATTTTTCGTTTACAAATTATTTAAAACTAAAATTTTTTTTTTTTTTTCAAAATAGGTAGTACAATAATCATTTGTTATTTATAAAAACAAAATAATTTGGCGCGAAAAATTTAAATTCAAATTAATTTTAAAAATCTTTCGTTTACAAATTATTTAAAACTAAATTTTTTTTTCAAAATAGGTAGCTCCGGTGAAATTAATATTACCTGAAAAAAAATTTTTGGGTGGGGAGGTACGGTTAGGTCGTGCCGGAGCAAAATATACGAAAACATTTTTTTTTTCAAAATAGGTAGCTCCGGTGAAATTAATATTACCTGAAAAAAAATTTTTGGGTGGGGAGTTACGGTTAGGTCGTGCCGGAGCAAAATATACGAAAACATTTTTTTTTTCAAAATAGGTAGCTCCGGTGAAATTAATATTACCTGAAAAAAAATTTTTGGGTGGGGAGCTACGGTTAGGTCGTGCCGGAGCAAAATATACAAACATTTTTTTTTTTTTTTTCAAAATAGGTAGTTTCGGTGAAATTAATATTACCTGAAAAAAAATTTTTGGGGGGGGAGCTACGGTTAGGTCGTGCCGGAGCAAAATATACAAACATTTTTTTTTTTTTTCAAAATAGGTAGCTCCGGTGAAATTAATATTACCTGAAAAAATGTTTTGGGTGGGGAGCTACGGTTAGGTCGTGCCGGAGCAAAATATACAAACATTTTTTTTTTTTTTTTCAAAATAGGTAGCTCCGGTGAAATTAATATTACCTGAAAAAAAATTTTTGGGTGGGGAGTTACGGTTAGGTCGTGCCGGAGCAAAATATACGAAAAAATTTTTTTTTTAAATATGTAGCTCCGGTGAAATTAAGATTACCTGAAAAAAAATTTTGGGTGGGAAGCTACGGTTAGGTCGTGCGGGAGCAAAGTATACGGAAATTTTTTTTTTTTTTAAATAGGTAGCTCCGGTGAAATTAAGATTACCAGCCGAAAAATTTTTGGGCAGGGAGGTACGGTTAGGTCGTGGCGACGCAAAATATACGAAAAAAATTTTTTTTTCAAAATAGGTAGCTCCGGTGAAATTAATATTACCTGGAAAAAAATTTTTGGGTGGGGAGCTACGGTTAGGTCGTGCCGGAGCAAAATATACGAAATTAAGATTATTTGCCAAAAAATTTTTGGGCAGGGAGCTATGGTTAGGTCGTGCCGGCGCAAAATATACAAAAAAAAACACAGGAAGCAGTCATAGAACTGCCGACAGTAGTTTATACTTAAAAGATTTAAACTATGAAATAACAGTGGCTACAAATGATGGGCTGCTCATTACAAAATGTAAATTAATCCATCATTTGTAGCCACTGTTATTTCATAGTTTAAACCTTTGAAGTATAAACTTCTGTCGGCAGTTCTATGACTGCTTCGTGTGTTTTTTTAATTTACGAAGTTTAACCCACCAAATAATTTAAAAAGGATTTTAATTCAAAATTACCGTGAACATTTAATACATTTTTAAAAGCGTTTTAGAATTTACTAGAACGATGTGACATATTCTCACTTAGCTGTAAACATTTTTATTCCATACAATTTTTTTTTAATCCCGGAAAATTGTTTATATAATTTTTCAATAGATGTGTCTAAACTTTTCTCTATCTATAACTTCGCTTGAATTACCATCAGGATTAAGCCCTCAATACCATAGCTTTCAACCCACCCCGAATATATTATCGTTCTCTTTCTATCCATCTGATCATATATCGTCGTCATAGTGTCATATATGGTGTCTTGCATGACACCAAATCAAAATGAACTTCAATAAAAAGAATCTAATAAGTTTTAAAGATTTGAATTAAAATTAGGTTTCACAAATATTCATAAATAGTTGTTGAGTTAAAGTAGGTCTACTGTACAAAAAATTTAGGTGTTTTAAACTTGAGTTAAGTGTGAGCTAAAACAGGCTCACTCACCTCATAAAACCGAGCATTGTTATTTAAGATTAAATGAATATGTTCTAATTACGCGAAAAAAGGAGAAACAGAAATTGAAAATTGAGGAATTACCTGATTTAATTTATGAATTAAATAAAATTAGAAAATTAGAAAAACAAAAAATCATCTACATTCTAAATTTCCCAATTTTTCAATAAAATAAACTATTTTTCCAACCCCTTACATTTTGATAAAAACACAGACTTCAAAGCGTAGATTTTTCAAAATATTTAGAATACATATTCAATTGCAAGTATATGTATATACATTATAAAGTGTTGAGTGAACCTGATTCAACCCACTCAAGTTTAGAACATCTTAATTTTTTATTTTATAAACCACCATTAACTCAATAACTATTTATGAATATTTTCGAAACCTTATTTAAACCCGAATTTGTACAGCAGCTTATAAGAAAAAAATTTTGGGAGCTAGCTACACACAAAAAAAAAACTCAGTATTTCCAACAAAAAATGTAGATTAAAAAATTAAATCAACAAATATTCTGTTCGTATAGCGCCAACAGAAATATTTGTTTTAAATTATCTATGTTAAAATCGCTTTCAAAATATTATGTTAATGTAATAAGATATTTCGTTATGATAGAAAAAAACTTTTGTCAGATTAACGATTATTATAGTGTTTAAATTTACAAATAATTTGTATCTTTACAAAAACAAAGCATTATGTTCTCTAAAACCAAAAACCTTTCAAATTCATCAGCAAAAACACTGCAAATACAAAAAAAAAATTTACTAGACTACATTTTTTTTTTATTCATTTTTTTTTATTTATTTTTTTTTATTTATTTTTTTTTTATTTATTTTTTTTTATTTATTTATTTTTTTATTTATTTATTTTTTTTTATTTTATTTTTTTTTTTTTTTTATTATTTTTTATTTTTTTTTTTATTTATTTATTTTTTTTTTTATTTTATTTAATTTTTTTTATTTATTAATTTTACTTATTTTTTTTATTTATTTTATATTTTTTTTATTTTTTTTTTTTAATATTTTTTTTATGACCGCTTGTAGCATGTAGCTTCGAACCACTGTTCTAAACATTGCAATCCACCAACTCTGCCACTGAGCTATGAACTAAATTTACGACAATGTGTAAAATGTTAAATATAAGCTCGCATATTTTGTACGTTAAAAAAATATTTTGTTTTACCAAAAAAAAATCTGTTAATATGATACAACTATTTGTTACTTTAAGAGAATTAAAATTATATCTTTTTGTTGTTTATATTAAAATGTTGTTAAAAAAACCAAATTCTAGTTTTGTTTCAACAATGAATTTTTTTATCTAATTGACATGATATTGACTATTTTTTTTTGTAAAAGTCAAAACTTATTTATTGAATTAATGATTATATTTGTTAATTTTAGAAATTTTAATTTTTGTTAATACAAAGAAGCTTTCTTTAACAGGTACAATTTCTATCCAGTTAAAATAAAAAATATTATTGTGTTCTTTTTACAAATTTTTTATTAAAATTAAAGATTGAATTTAGTTAAATGGCAAAAAATATTTTTGCTAGAAATACTGAGTTTTTTTTGTGTGTATGCTACGTCTTTTTAAAAATTATCAACCAATAATAAATGAAAAAAATTGTGTTTTTCGTCGTAATAATTTTTAAAACACGCTGTTAACAATATAATAGTACGTTTCTAACATTGTCATATTTCATTTTATTTTCATAAATTTTTTATTTTAGGTAAAACTAACTAGTTGAACTTAAATAGGAATTTAAAAAAAAAAAATTTATTTTTAACAAAAAAAAAAAAAAAATTCAACAAGTGTTTTCAGAGTATAAGGACATTAAAAATATGTATAAAAAGTTAGTTTAAGGATATTTTTAGTTCAATGAACTCAAAGGATACTAATTTCTATATTTTTAACTTTGTTTTTCCAAGAAAATTATTTGTTTTTTTTTGTGTGCAATAAAATAATGATTCACCGAAAGTTTGTTTATTTTTTATCGAGAAGCAAAAAAAAAAGTTTTGAATAATTTTTATTTTCGCCTCAACCTTTTGTTTGAATATTGGAAAACTTTTTAACTAACTTTTTTCGTTTTTGTTTTGTTTTGCTTTTGGTTTTGGCACTTAATTCAACAAGGTCCATTATACTATCACAATAAAAAAAAATTATTAAAATATGTAGTAGACACTATAAATTATTCAAAAAATAATTTACAAAAATTCACCCACGTCATGAGAAATAATTTGTTTTGGTTTTTTTTTTAAATTTAATTTTTTTCGTGATTTGTCCCCAAAAGGCTAAATTTTTGGCTTATGAAAATAATTTCTTAAAATTACTTTTGCTTCTTCTTATTATTATTTTACTTTTCTAGTTTGAGGATACAATTGGAATCAAAATAAGAGAAAAGAAGATGGAAATAATATAGTTTCAATAAATGTTTTCCAAATTTTAATATACCTAATCCTCATCATTATTTATTTTGTTAATTTTTTTGTCATTTCTTCCTTCAATGTGAATAAATTGATGAACTTTTCTCGAAGTGAGCTTTACATCGCAATTCTGTAATTATTTATTATTACTATACAAACATATAGTACATATTATATATTATTTATATAAGTTTTCAATTCAGCATTATTCACTATAATGCTAGAGATAGAGTCGACGTAATTCACGCGCGTGTACGCACGTAAAAAATCAAATTGTATGAAAATGTATGAAACCGGCTATACGCAACGACGTAAAACGTAGCTTACGCGCGTAAAAGTTGAAATATTTTAACTTTCCCAGTATTTTACGCCGTACATTGTGGAAATCATTTGTTTATAATTGTGTTGTTTATTTTGTTGTAATTAGAAAAAAAAATTGTGTTGTTTATTTTGTTGTATTTAGAAAAAAAAAAATTTTACAAACAAATAATTATTTAATAAAATAAAAAAGTTCATAAATATAATTATATTCAAAAATAAAAATTAAATAATTATTTATTGCAAATTTATTAAAATTTTTTATGTTTTATTAAGTTATAAATAAATCAAAAAGCATTATAAAAATATTACAAACAGAATATTTTTATAATGCTTTTTAATTTATTTATAACTTAATAAAACATAAAAAATTTTAATAAATTTGCAATAAATAATTATTTAATTTTTATTTTTGAATATAATTATATTTATGAACTTTTTTATTTTATTAAATACAATAATTAAAAACTAAAAGATAATAATTAAAAACTAAAATTACTTAAAAAAAATTTTAAAGAAAAAATAATAATTAAAATAAAAATTGGATGACATTTTTCTCTTTTGTTTTTCGCATGTGAACGGCGTTGAGCATAACAGGTAAAAAAAACAGGTTTTTTTTATTTTTTTTACGCGCGCATACGCGCGTGAATTACGTCGACTCTATCTCTAGCATAAGACCTTACATTCGCAAGCGCGCTAGCGCACCTTTTTTTTTTCGCGCGCAGATCATTTATTTTGCGCGTAGACAAAATTTTACGCAATAATAAAAAGTTGTTTGGTTAAAAAAAATTTAATTTCACATATAAATTTTATATTTTTAATAATCAGTCTTAAATTTTGTTGCTGGGTAATCGTTCCGATTCTACTTTACGATTTTCTTTCTAGGATTTTATTCAGACGAATTAATTCAAATATTTTAGATGGAACTAATATCGATTTAAATGAAATTTATTTATATTGGAAAAACCAAAAAAATCGTTGAGAATATTTAAATAAGATATTGTTTTTGTTTTTATTATTTTATAATATTTTTACTTTTAACTATAAAGTAACTTTAGAATTGTATATTTTTTTTATAATAAAATAAAATAATAGAAATATTTTATTAATAAAAAAATTAAATTTTTGTCTTCATTCACAAAAGTTTATTATTTTTTTTTAACATTTTGGACGCAATAAGAATAAATTACAAATAATGCGCGCAAGCAAGATATTTTTTGCCCAGCTTTTAAAAAAAATTAGAGGGAACATTGCATTTTATTTCAATAATTGAAGTTACGATTCAAATCTTTAAAACATTCATCAAGTGATTCTTCAATTATATGTATGTATTATATAGCGCAACATCAGCGAACAAAACTAATTTTTCAAATCATACTTTCGAAAGGACATAAATTAATAACGAAGATGACGCTCTGTGATAAATCCAATTGACCATGAAACACTTCAAACATATAGCTCCCTTCATTTTCTTCGACTTGAATATGATTGAAACTAAGTTTTAATTATTAATATAAGAGACGGTATTGCCATTTTTGTCTATCTTTTTCATACCAAAAATTCTAGGAACAGTCTAGAAATGCTGCAACAAA
This sequence comes from Hybos culiciformis, assembly GCA_964007475.1. Lineage (NCBI taxonomy): Eukaryota > Metazoa > Arthropoda > Insecta > Diptera > Hybotidae > Hybos > Hybos culiciformis. Next base: position 71,169,619 of record OZ023273.1, on the reverse strand, counting down.
AAAATTACAAAATTTATTATCAAGATTTTTTATTGTTTTGTAAAATTTCATTAAATTATAGAATTAAAAATTTTAGTGCCACTTAATTTAAATACTTCTGCAGAATATGAAAGGAGAAAAAAAAACGATTTTAAATCAAATTAAATAAAACTTCGTATCATTAAAAACTTTTTAATAATAATAACAATATGAAAACAAATTTGTTTTACAAGGTACCTACATATATACAATTTATTTTGAATGCGAAGAAAAATAAAATTGCTAAAAATAGCAGGCAGAGAAGTGAAATTATTATTATTTCCTTTACGCCAGTGATTTATTAACTTGAATTTTCTTTTTCTTTTTCCTTATAAAACGTTGGAATTTTACAAGTTCAAATGCCGTAAATTCATTTTGAAATATTACCTTTATGTTTTTACGTTGACAGATTGTTTAAATAAGTTAGAAATTTGTAATACTTATGTTCACACAATTTAAGTAATTCAAAAATAAAAAATTGTTCAAAATAAAAACAGAATAATGAGAATAATTTTTTTAAAATCCAAGAATCCAAGAAAATGGGTTTTTAAACCTATTATAAAAGTACGTATTTCTAAATAATGCAGCAACAGCTAAAGATAAATGTTTAATCTTTTAATAATGTATTAATTGAATTTTATGTTATTTGAACAAAATATAATTTCCTTACTCTTTTAAAGAAGCATCTAAACGTTCAAAATTCAAAACGTTCAACTATTTGCAGTGTTTATAAGCTTAGGTTACAGTCCTGATAGTAAATATAAATTTCATCAACATAAAGGTTTGATTTTTCATTTTAAATGAGGAAATTTTAGTTAATATACAACACTCACATTTTATTAGATTGAAAATTTCCATTAAAAAACTGTCAAAAAGCTATATTATTTTGGGAATGAAAAATTTTATATTCTCTAATTCTGAAGTGTTTAATGTTTAATTATATCGTAGAACAAGAACAAAATTTATTTTTTTAAGACATAGATAGCAAATTGAAGTAGATGTATAGTATACATATATATCAAAAATAGGTAATATTAATAAATTTATTTATTTTATACGACAGATAAAATATTTATTGGATTTTCTTAAAATTGTCTAGACTCAATTGTATATATTATTATACCTGTTGATCTCATCTAAATAAAATTATGTAAGTCTATTGTAATTGTAGATTTTATATAGTATTTTCAAGAAACGTTTTATTTTTATAAATAAATTTTTTTTATATTATTTATTGGAAACTGAAATGTCACAAGTGTAAAATTTGTTAAGAAAACGAACGCAATTCGACTAGCTGAAATGAATTAAAAAACAAATTAAAATTTTTAAATAAATAATTAATTATAGAAATTATACAATTAAATTTTAATTATGTTTAAATAGGCATTAAATTATATATTTTTTAAAGCTTAATACATATATCGTTTATTTTATGTATTGTTTATTTATTCAGACGCATAAATTTTAATAGTCACATAATTTTTAACAAAAAAAAAAAAAAAAAAAAATCGATAAATTTTACTTTATTGAAATTTTTTAAGAATTCTTTAATTTTACAAAGAAATTTTAAAATTTCTAAAAAATTTAATTTCTATGTTTCAAAAGACATAATATAAGGATTAACTTTTATTTTTATTTTATCTTTTTTTTGTACTGTAATATGATACATTTACCTACAACCTACAATATAATATAGATATATAATGTATGTATGCAGTAAAATAAAAGATACATAATACGCACTTAAAATCTGTTAAGATAAAAATTGTGATAATCACGTTTTCTAAAAGAAAAAATAAAATAAAATTAGAACTAAAATTGTTGACATGTTTATCTTTCGGTGACAGGCCGGTTTGTCTGGCGTAACCCATTTTGTTTTTTTTTCTTCTAACTTTTTTACTTAGATGACTGGTTTCTGTGTTTACTATTTCTATATTTGAATCTGTAAAGATGTCTTACCCTCGTTTTATGGCAATATTCATGGTACAAAAAAAAGAATGGTTTAAATTATGACCAATAAAAGCTAAATTTTATTCACAACATAATTTTGAATTCTGGTGTGAAAAAGAATTATTATTTTCCATAACAACCTGTACTCAGATCTTGTTCAACTTAAGATATTATCGATAATAGTATTGATTTGACAAAAAAACAACACAAACACTTAGAACAAGTGAACAATTGAAAAATTCACACAAATTCCAGCCTGAGGTGGGAATCGAACCCACGAGCGAACAAACTGTAGGATAATGACAATACCACTACACCATGACGGCCGACAAAAGTCTTGATTTGTTAATTTTAATTGGTTTTATATATGTGTAGCAGAAAATTTAAAATTCATGATTCTCTTAGAGATGTTATATGCTTGAAAAAAAAAAAAAAAAATTTAATATGATTTCTTTATTTACATAATGAATATAGTTGTAGGTTATTCAAATAGATTTTATTATTAAAATAGATTTGTTTACATTACAATGTTCATGTACATATAAAAAATCTATTCTGTGTATTAAGTAAATATTTGAAAAATTGAATAAATTTTTTTTTTATTTTAATTTTAGGTAAAAAATTATCTGCAGTATCTGTAGTTGAAAGTTTATTCCAATAAATGCCGATAACAATAAACTTAAGCAAACAATAAGCTGTTAAAATTGGAAAATTTTCTGATTGACATATATATAGAATTTTTATTATCAACTTTGAAGCCAAAAAAAAAAAATAAAATAAAAAAATGCCAACTGAAGATTTAGAAATGGAAGGTGAAGTTAGTATTTTATTAATAATTACAGTTATCATTGGTTCAATACTAATGACATCGTTATTAGCTTGTTATATTTGTGTATTTCGTCAATTATGTTGTAATCCAGATAGAAATATTCATCATCAACGTAATGGAACATTTCAGAGTAGTAAACGAACATATAATTCATTGCAACGAGAACGAGAGAGCGTTAATATGGGTGAACTTACTCATGCATCTAGTCAACCAACAGAAACAGATCGTGTTTAACGTTTAATTAACCATAATGAAAATTAATGAGGGAACAAGTTATATGTGGGTAAAAAGGCAAAATGAATCTGTTTCAGCTATTTTTTTTTTGGAAAATTTACGTTTTCTAATTATTAGGATCTGAATATCATCTTTAAAGAAGCAGAAAATTTGTAAATTGCAATATTCCGGAAGAGGATTTTCATGTGGTTCAAAATACGAAGTCAATTGTGATGCGTAGTAAAAATTGACATTAATTTATTTTTAAATATACATTATATATTATAATATATTTACAATTATAATATATTATTATGTATTTATGTAAAGATTACACGAATTTAATATTATATAATGTATGTATATGTACTAATAATAATATAAATAAGATTTATGTACACATATGTATAATTCATATAACCATAGATTAAGAATACAGAAAGATGGGAAAATTCATACAACATTTTTTCAGCCTTTTTTGGTATTTTTATGTGAATGGGTTAGTAAAACTAAATAAAATTATTTTCATATATTGATAATTATCACGTATTTTATTTTGTTTTACTAACACATTCACATAAAAATACCAAAAATAATGTTGTATGAAGCTAACAATCTTTCTGTATTCTTAATCTATGATATAACGTACCAAATTATATTAAAGGATTATTATGAATATTATATTGTGCATTTATGAAATCAAAGAAAAATATTGATTAAAAAAAAAATTTTTTTAGCTTCATTATAAAAAAGCATTGTAATTTAAAATCATACCAAATGCTTAAAATGTTATAGAAAAAGTCAAAGAATTTTATTGTTACTTCATCTAAAGTTAATTTGATGTTAAATTAATGTCAATAATATTTGAACTTTAATTAAAGTTTATTGTTTTAAAATATAGGGTAAATGTAAAAATATAGAGTAATTAGATTATACTAAGACTAAAAAACTTGATTGTTAACAATATAAGAATGAAACCGTGAAAGGTTGGTAAACAAATCAAAACAAATAGAAAATTCTAATTGATAATGTTATAATTTGTGTTAAAGTATTATTCTGAACAGTAGGTATAAAGTTAGAATATTTCGAATGGACATGTCAATTAAAATATAATTTCCGAAAAGCTAAGGAAATCATAACTATAAAGTATTAATCTAATAAAAAAATCAATTACATTATACTGTGTCTTTAAAATAATTTTGGGAATTGGTATTTAAGTTATTAAGGCTACTAAATAGAATTATAACATTTCAAATTCAATAATTTCAAGAAATTTCATTTTAGTATTCACTATTCGAGTATTTAAAATTATAAGGAAGTTTTGATATGCAGCAAATGCTAAATTTTTACAAAATGATTGGCTTTATTAAAAAAAAAAGAAAGAAAGAAAAATTAAGTTTACTCTGCGTCAATGTGCCTATCTTGCACTTTGTTAGTTTTTATTAAAAACCCATAATATTCAAATTGTCAATATAATATAATGATCCTTTTGCCATTACAAGTGTCTACATGATTTTGATTACATTTAAAAAATTTACAAGTAAAACCAATTTAATATTATTTTGTGTACAAAAAAAAAAAAAATTATGGACTATTTTTTATCTACTTAGAATTTATTTAGACAGGTACCTACACAATATACGTACAATATAATGTACTTTGTATTATAATGCGATTTCTATCAAAGTTTATTGAAAATACAAATTAGAAATCAACAAAGCAAATTTTGACTGAAAGAAAATTTAAAAAAACAATTTTTATTACTATTCTCCATAATCTGTTGTAAGAACAAATATTTTAAATAATTAAAGCTAAACATTTTTCAGATTATTTAAGATTTACAATCACAATATTTTAAGTATATAATATTCCATGCTTATTCATATTTAAGTTACTTTAATTTTGATTTAAATTTTAAGGAAAAGAAGAAGCCTTTTTTATGAGCACTTAGTCAACCTGAAGAACTTAAAATAAACACAATAGAAATTAAAGTTTAAAAGTGACTAATTTTTTTGTTCACACTAACATGTTATTGGTGATAGTGAAAATTTGGAATTTTTTGTTTTATTTTACTTAAAACATGGTTCAAAATGTTCGCATGGCGATTTTTCAAACTATAAAGCCAAAGAGAAGCGCGCGTATTATCATCGCGTGACTTGTTAATTTTCTTTTGCTAGCGCCAATGAACTTATATATAATGCCTTGTTCAGACAATGAACTCTGATCATGATAATCTTACTTTTTGTGATTATCATTCTTTTTTCCTCATACAAAAAAAGTGTCATCGGAAATCATGATTATCGAAAATCATGAAAAATTTCAGGGATGAGTTTATAGTTTTTTACCATCCATGTTACCCATTTCCACTCATTCCTAGTTATTTTTGACTTTTATTTTTGACATATTTTCTTTATTTACAAAACAAAAAAAAATTTGAGTAGCAAATAATATTTATGTTTTTATTTTGTTTCCTTTCATGTTGTTTACTTTTTTTGTTTTCGTTCATAATCGCGTTCACACACGTTTTCAAAGTATGATTATCTACGTAAATCAGTGATGCCCAAAATTTAAGATTGAACGTGCATTTACTACCATCATCATAAATTTTTGGCATGTTTTATTAATACACGGAAAAATACACAGTTAAAAATTAATTTTTCGTCTTGTAATATAATAAATAACAACGTACAAAACACTTTTCCAAAAAACAACATATGCAACATATTACGAAGCAACTTGATTGTGCTCTTGCTCGAATTTATTTACATTTAAAGTCAAGTTTTGGTATTTTTAAATGTAATTTAAAATATTTTTAGCATCCTCTTCTAGAATTTTCGTTTAAAATCCAAAAATAATTAAAAAAAAAATTTATTTTTAAAATTTTTTTTATGAAAACCTTGAAAATACGATTAATAATTAATTAATTACAAACCAAATCAAGCTCTGAGCTAATTGCTTTAAAATTGATTGCAAATAAATAATCCTCTTCATATTAATTTTTAAATTAACATTAATTTTCTGCACTCCTTTTATTTTTATTTACATTATTCATACATCAATCACACAATTGCGATCAGAAAATATTATAAATAAGAATTTCGCATTTTACAGTGCATGCACAAAAAAGAAGGAAAAAAATAAATACAGAAAAAATGTTTTTTTTTTTCTTCCTATTCAAAGTGCGAATGATTTTTTTTTTAAAATGGGAAGTGCGAAGACGAAATTCAAATATTTTTTTTCATGCACTTACATAAGCACGAAGTGTATATGAAGTGCATAGGGTTTTTTTTTCCTATTCTGTTTTATTATTCATATAAACAAAGTGGGATTACAATAACAAATGTGGTACAAGTGCATAGGCGATGATCATCCTTGACGTAAATCATGATTACGAAATCATGATTAAGTCGTTGTCTGAACAAGGAAGAGTAAATTATGTATTTTGCTATGAAAGCCAATGAAGCTTTTTTATGTTTTTATGAATTTTTCTTTTTTTTTTTGTTCCTTTTTTGACAATTGAAATAGGCAACTACGGTACTTTGAAAAAATTAAAAAGCTTCACTTGCAATAATAATATACTCTTCCTTATATATACGTTCATTGGCTAGCGCATTATCATAATACTAATAATATGACATTCTGCTTCCGTTTTGACATTTTGATTCCCATTTTAATCGGTCACTTTATATACCCGTTAAAGCAGTTCTAGTTATTATTATGATAAGTACTGTAAATATTTTTTTCTAAATAAATATATAAATAAATAACTTTTTCGCAAATTCGACACTCAACAATTTTTGACATAACGCAATAAATATTTTAATTTATATAAGGTCCTTATCCATACATACACATATACATATTAGATATTATTACTATTTTTATGTTGTCCTATAATTTCTAATCAGAATCAGAATTATTGTGTTACATGAATTTCTGAAAATAACATAATGTACCTACAACGCTACAACACAATATTAAAAAATAATTATTTTTTTATTATCGACTTCTTAAGATTGTGAAAAAAAAAATTGTTTTTAATTTTTGTTTCTTTAATTTTTTTATATAAATTCATAAATCTTAGTTGATGTTGTAAATTATTATATGCAGGAATAGGGCATTATTATAAGAAAATGTTGTAACAAAAAATTTATGAACATTTTAATAATTTTTTTTTTTAAATAGAAAAATTATGAAAATGGAGATTATTATTTTGACGAAAAGCACTTAATAACAATTTAATAAAATACACCTACATCCGGCCGATAAAATAATGAAATCTTATGAAAAGAGAAAATAGAAAATATTGTTTTTCCAAAATCGAATTTTAATTAAGAAAATTTTATTTAAATGCTTTTATATTCATAGAACAATAAACAAAAAAAAAATTAGAACGATGAAATAAAAAATGTTAAAAATTTAGCTTTTAAACAAGAACATAAGTTTACATAAAAAATAATACAAAAAATAATTATAAAAATTTTTCTTTCCAAAAAACTTAATTAAAATACATAATTTGCAATATTTTATTTTATTTGTTATACATTTATTTAATTAATTTTAAATTAAATTTAAATATTAGTTTCCAGAAAAGGAATGTACATAATTTTAATATTTGAATTGGTTACAACCTTAGAGCTTTTGAAAAATTTCCTCACTGCCGTCGTAATGTGAAAGCGAGTATAGAATTTTTGCCCGATTGAATATAATAAAAAAAATTATAATTTTTAATGCTGGCAATCTGACAAAAAATAACAGCTTAAGAATTCTAAGAATAAAATTTGTAATAATCATAAAGACTGAAAGTATTTCAAACACATTTATAGAGTCAATAAAGTAAAAAAAGTTCAAATATTATAAATATTTCCAAATATGTATGCACAAGAAACTTCAAAAAATAATTTTGTTAATCTACTTACTTCACTAATTATAGTTTACTGTTTTTTCTATGTAAGAAGAAATTTTATAAAAATGGTCTCGAGAAATATACCTTTGCGAAATATGTTAACAGATGAGTGTGCCAAAATAGTAATGGTAATAGTATAGCAATCAGCACCACAATACCACGGTCCAACAAATTTTATGTCAATAAAAATTTAAAAATGATCAAAGTTCTAAATTATTTTTAATTTTGATGGTTAAATTTAAATTTCAAAAAAATATAAATTTGCGACCAACAAACAATAATTTTTATTTCACAGAATATTTAATAATTTTTATTTCACAGAAATTTGTTTATGGAATAATTAAAATAATATAAATTCAAATAAATTAAGTTCAAATCCCTTTTTCAGTTTTAATCTTATGTAAGTAAATTGGAAAAACTTATAAACTAGAAAGATTTCCTTCAATTTTCCATAGAAAAATGTTTATAAAACCATTTATTTATAACAATTTTAGGGATTACAAGTATGCAATTTGTTATACTTTCATTGAAATTAGAATTACTATTATATTGATTGTGATGCATTTGTATTAAGTGTATATAATAAAAACAAAGTATTATAATTAAAATAAAAATAACTATTCGTTCATTTTATCATTGTAAGTAATTAAAAATAATTGAAACAAAAGAAAAACATAAAATTTTTATATAAATGTAATAAATTTAAATACAAACGGTTTTCTTTACAAAGAAAAGGGTAACTATTAAAATTTAAAACTAGTTACGTTTGGTGAAAAATAAGCTTTAACTTAAAAAAAATCTGAAATTAAAGTTATTGATAAAATCCAATAATGGTACTGGCTAACGATTTGATATCTAAAAACAAGCATTTAATTATTCAAAGTTACTTCGATCATTTCTCGGGATTTTTGTTTTTTTTTTTTTCTAATCATGAATATGTATAATTCTAGTTTACTTTGGAAAGTCTAACTGGAATATAGAAAAAATTAATTATAAAATGCTGAATGAAATTTTAACCAATTATAATTTTTTTTTTTAAATATAGCTTGTTGCGAAAACTGAAAAATTGTATCACTTTAAGATAAGAAAAATTATTGAGGTAGGTTTCACGTTGTAGTTGAATTCTAGTCACTAGCATTAATTTTTTGAATGAAAGGTTTCTATATGAAAATATTGACGAATTTATGTAAAGTGTGCAAATTTCATTATAAATGAAATTTATGTTATTATTTAATCATATTTTATGTAATAAAATTGTAATAAAAATCTCAACCCAGAATTACTATTTGTTTTTTTCAATTTATTTAAATTTTTCGACATTTACTCGTACAAAACTGTGTGAAGAACGGGCTGAAACTTGGAGGGGGGGTAGAGGCGGTTCCCAAACTCCCAAAACTGAAATCTGTTCTTGGGGCAAAGGCCCCGTTTCGGAGATAAGGGCTCCCAAAGTTTTCATACATTTTTGTAGGGGAAAATTTTTAGTGCCGATTTGCCCTATTTTTGGGTACGTAATAGAGGTGGTCCCTAAAATGTTAAATCCGAGACGGTTTTTGCGGGAAGGCCCCCATTTCGGAGTTATGGCTCTTCAAAATCCCACTGACATTTAATTGTTTTAAACATATGTAAATGTACGTAATGTATAATGTGCTTTACTTATTGTATATATATTGACAAGATTAACATACTTAGTATTATATTACATTATTACATAAAATTCAAGACTTTGAATGAAATTATTGCATTTAATATTTTTAAATATTTATTATGTAAACGGATCATGTAATAATCATGTAATAGTACATGAAAGTCATTAGTTTTTATGATTATTTACATACTATATTTAAGTAAGAAGATCATGAATTATCGGTTCTGTTCTGACCGTTGTGGACTGCCTGCTTTGGAAGTCAACATTACCTCACTTATAAATAAATATTTAACGTTCAAATAAATTTTGAAATTCAAACTTCGTATTAACTGAATATTAGATAGCACACCCAGAAAAAAAAATTGTTAAATTAAAAGATTTTATAGGTAAAATTAACAAAAAATCTTTATAGATTTTGCGCAAAAGGGTTTATAGTTAAATTAAAATTGCAAAAATTGTTAATTCAAAAGACATATTACAATGTTAAAATTAACACAAAATAGTTATATTTAAAATGTTAAGTTGTTATTATAACAATTTTAGCAGTTTGAGAAAAAAAATATATTGTTACGGTGCCAAACTGTTAAATTAACTATTCGAAATAATTATTTTAAAATAGTTTTTTTGTTTTTTTATTTTTTTGGTTTGTTTTTGTTTTTTTTTCGCCTTTTTTTTTTTTTTTGTTTTTTTTTTTTTGGTTATTTTTGGTTCTTTTTTTTTTTGTTTTTTTTTTTATTTTCTTGGTTTGTTTTTGTTTTTTTTTTCGCTTTTTTCGTCTTTTTTTGTTTTTTTATTGTTTTTTTATTGTTTTTTTTTATTGGTAATCCATCTAAGTACTATCACTACGAGACGTTGTTTAACCGCTGTGTTCAATGTGATGTAGAGTCTTCCACTGAGCTATGTCAGTAATATACAACAATGTATTAAATAGAAAATATAAATTCGGTAAAAAAAAGAGACAAGTTAAGAGCGGAGTTCTTTAATTTAACAAGATAAATATTTATTTTAAAAGTGTAGCTTTTTAAATCAACCAAAACTTTTTTGTTAACAATGCCGTATTTACTTTGACAATTTTTATTGTTATATGTACAATTTTTAAATAACAACAAAAACATTATTTCAAAAGCTATTATTGTCATATCAACAATTGAATGTGTAATTGTCAGAGACCGGAAGTTCATGCTCTTAAAAACGTTAAAATATGCATGCTCTAATGCTCTTAAAACCTAATAAATATGCTCTTAAATATGCACTATAATACATTATTTATCTGATAAATTGCAATTAGAAACAATTATATATTTTCTTCTGTGAAATTCATTCTCCGATTAGTGACAATTTGTAAAACCATCTATTCGAAAAAGTTGTAGGTAAACATTCTTTCAAAAAAATGTTGATATGAAGAAATTCTCTACTTTTTTTAAATTTTCAAATAAATGCAAATACATGCATTTATAAGGCAAATATGCATTTATATGCAATTATTGGAGAAATATGTAAATATATGCTCTAACAAATCGATGCCATTTTTCTTAAAAATCTTTGATTCGCACAGATATTTACTTGATTTTAGTTTAGAGTTATCAGAAAAAAACATGTATTTGCATGAACTTCCGGTCTCTGGTAATTGTTATAATAATACAAGAGTTTTTAATTTAAAATAGAGAATAGTAAAATTTTATTTCTTTCGAATGAAACATATTTAAAATAACAATTAATGTTGTTAAAATCACAATTTTCAGCTTTTACTAAATAACTGTTTGAAACATTTTAAAATAACAAAATCAAATGTTAAAATAAGAAGCATCTTTACTTAGATCAAATATGTACTTATTAGTTTAATTTAAAAAAATTCTCTTTAACATCAACAATTTTTGTTTAACAGTTAAAAACATTTTTTTTCTGGGTGCAGTAATCGAAAGCTTTTATATAAATTATAAAAATTATTTTATTTTACAGAATTCTGTCATTTCAAATAGCTTCTTGAAAACATAAATGCACGAAAGCTTTAATTTTCTATTCGTTTATAAATTTTACAAAAGATGGCACTTTAAAAATAATGTTTCTATCTCTACAACAATATTGTAATTTTCTACAAAATTATTCATAATAGTCAAATTTCTGTTATAGTACGATTCAAATCACTTGACCAATGAGCTTTTAAGAGAGGGTAAAATTTGAATAAAATTATTATACAAAAATTGCATGAGCTTTTTTCTTAAATAATTTCCCCTAAATTTTGTATGCATTTTTTAATGGAAAGGGAAAGCTTTGCATAACGGATTGGTCAAGTGATTTGAATCGTACTATAACAGCCATCATCATCACAGGTCTCTGAAGCATGTTCAAATTAGAAAAATTAACGAAAAATTTATGAAAAAACTTTTCTTTTAAATTCGAATAAAATTAAAAAAAAAACTGAAAATCGGACTTAGTGGTGAATAATTTTAGTTAGGTAACTTATTCCATTTTCACTTTTTTTTTGTGATTCTATAGTTGAAAACACAATTGGGGCGACGACGACGGCGACAGCGATTTTTCATATAAAAAAATCGCCTCAATTGTTTCATTCTCATACAAATATATGGTTTTTGACAGTCGCTATCGCTGTCGCCGTCGTTGTCGCCCCAATTGTGTTTTCACCTTATGCCGTAAGAAAATATTTTGTAAAACTTCATTCTTCTTCTTCTTAGGGGATGTTCACAAATTACGTAACGGCCTAAGGGGTGGGGTTTGAAATTTTGTTACGGTTTGTTACGACGGCGGGGGGGGGGGCGGGGGGGGTGTTTATAAAAATGTTATGTAACCAAATTTCCGCCTTTTTATAAAAAAAATTACACTAAATAAGTTATAATGAATTTTGTTTTGTTTATTCGAATAAAAAAATTGTTCAAAAAGTAATTTAAATAGTGTTTAACTTTTGTTACGTTATTCTTCTGGGCGGGAGGGGGGGTCTTCGCAATCTGTTATATGGGGTTGGGTTGGGGGGGGGGGGTTAAAAAACGGCAAAAAAAGCGTTACGTAATATGTTAACAGTCCCTTAATGCCTTGTTCAGACAAGGAATAAATCATGATTTCCTAATCGTGATTTGCGTAGATAATCTTCCTTTGAAGTGTGAACAGGATTATGAACGAAAACAAAAATAGTAAAGAACATGAAAACACACAAAATAAAAACAAATATTTATGAAAATTATTTACTACTCAAATTTTTTTTGTTTTGTAAATAAAGAAAATATGTCAAAAAAAAAAAATATGTGAGTCTCGGGACACACGGAAGAAGTGAAACTTCATGGCAAGTAGTATTTTCTGGGAAGGCTAAATAAATATTTAAAATGGCCAAGTGCATATAAGATATGACGCAGATCGATTTTTTCGACGGCGACTAGTTGATTTTTGCCCTTCGAATGCTGCGGTCAGTCGACTTAAAATTACTTGTTTTGAGGAATTCGGCGGCTTAGAAAAAATTAAAACCCAGCGACTGCTTATACCTTGTTCGCATTCTAATTTAAATTCCACTTATATTCCGGAAAACAAATTACCGTTCGCATTACAAAATTTGATGAGAAGTGGAATTTAATGATGTATACAAAAATTTAGAAATTTGTTGTTGAAAATTTTGACTTTTTATCTCACTTTTTATCAATTTTATTTTGTTTTTTTTTTTTCATTTTGACTCGAATTTGACAAAAAAAATTGTTGCCAACTATAACAAAATTTCAAAAAGTGAGTGAAAGTAACTATAAATATAGAATTTTAACTCTGACAAACTAGAATATGAAAGTGGAATATACATATTCCGGAATATATTTTTATATGAAAAATCCAGTTCATTTTCCTGAAATATTCCGGAAAACAGCATATTCCACAAATATTCTCCTAATGCGAACACCATATTAGAGATAAAAGCATTTAAAAATTCTAAAATACTTTTTAAGCTCAAAAAGTTTAGTGGCATAAAATTATTTCAAAATGGCTAGATTTATGGCAACACTGATTGCAGATGATTTCTACTATATTTTAAGCTGTAAACACAATTCCGGTTATTCGCGACAATAATGTATGAAAAAACAGCAGCGTGGCTTAAATCATGTTTTTATTTTTGTTGCCCGAAAAGTTTAACCTAAAATAACTTTTGCAAATATGCCTGACAAATTTCATGTTTATTAGTACTTCTTCTGAAAAGGAATTGTAAAAAAATATTCCTCCTGCATTTTATTAGTGTAATTTAATGTCAAAAATAAATTACACCAACAAACTACAAATTACATTAAGAAAAATTAATATCATAAATAAATTATCTACAAAATGCATTGGAACATTTTTATTCAGAATACATATTTGTATTCCAAAAACTTTTTGAAAATTAGCACTAATAATTAATAAATGAAATATTTGTTATTCAATAATTTAAAATAAATTATATTTCCCTTTCAATCGAAAAAATAGTATTTTCGACTTTAATTCTGAGCTAATATAGAGTAGGTTATTGCGCTGATAAGCTTCATTAAGTTGCTAGCGGCTGTCGGTTTTATCATCAGCTGACACATAATTTTTTTCTTTTTTCTTTTCTTTTTGCCTTTTTTTTTGACAATAATCGTTTGAATTTTGACAATAATCGTTTGAATTTTGTTTTATTTTTTGACAATAATTGTTCTGTTTTTGACACTTACATTTTTTTCACTCTCAATCACAATGCCTCTAAAGAAGTTTCACTTCAATAAAAGTCAAAAATACATACGTCAAAAATAAGTTGGAATGAGTGGAAATGGGTAAGATGGGTGGTAAAAAACTGAAACTCATCCCTGAAATTTTTCAAGATTTTCGATAATCATGATTTCCGATTCCAATTTTTTTGTATGAGCAAATTATGAAAAAAAAAATGATAATCTCAAAAAGTAAGATTATCATGATCAGAGCTCATTGTCTGAACAAAGAGCTGATTTTAGTTTTTCACGAACAAATATGAAAAAAGTATAGGGCTGATAATTTCGGAACGTTTTATTCAAAAATATGTTTTATTTAAAAATATGTTTGACAGTATTGAGGAATCTTGTCTTAATGTTGAAAAATTATATGTTTTTGTATTATTTCTCATTAAAATATTAATTGAAATGAAGTAGTTTTACCTAAAATAATCTTAAAAATATTAAATTACTAATCAAGCTTCATATACACTGTGTAATAAACTATCGTGATTTCATTTTGTCTAAATATTTTGTTAGTCGATATTTTTGATTTACTTAAAGTGATATTTTTTCGAAAATCGTATCATCGCCATAATTGTGGTAATAGGAGAGCAAAACACTGAATAACATCGAAATTGAATTTTAAAGGAATAATAATATAAAATATTTTATATTGAATAAATTTAATTTTATTTAGTTTCTTTTTTTTGTTTTTATTATTTGAAATACATTTTTATAGTTTTAAATAAAATAAAATGTTCTGTACAAATACAAAGATTCATTTTTTTTTAATAACTAACACTATGTAGTGATATTCACGAAATTGCTTGATATTTACCCAGGGTGACCAAGTCTGACCTAAAAAAATATAGAACATTTCGACATCAAAAAAGAGAACATAAGAGAACAAACCTAAACTTTATCTGGAAAAGGTATAGTTTATCTGAAAATCGAGAAAAAAACATTTTTATAACAAAATTATTTATTTGCAACGGCCCTTTTTATAAGATGTACAAGTTTTTTATTAATTATTATTTCATAATACATATATATACAATACATATATATATATATATATATATATATATCACATCGGATTCGGATGTATCATCATCATATTTCTCAACTTTTCGCACCCGGCTGAGAAGCTCTGTATTTTCTTTTATATTTCGAAAAAAATCTGTACATGACACATCGTTAAAATTATAGACCACTTGCAAAATACCTCGGACAGTTTTAATATTCAACTTGTTTCTTTCTTTACACCACTGAGCATTGATCAATGAAAAAACTCTTTCTATATTAGCATTTTGCTCAGAAATGGAATAAAAAAATTGACAAATTTTTAAAAATTCTGAATAATAGGAGACTTCTTCTATTTCTCGAAAATATTTAGCCCATTTCTGACAATATAATAACGCTTTTTGTGGACGGTTAAACGCCTTGAAAATAAAGCCTGACATTAGACAAAACCTTTTTGACCATTATACCTATAATTGATTTATTACATTTTTTTTGGAAAGAACATAAAAAGAGGACAAAAAGAGACAAAAAGCATTAAAAAAGTGACTAAAAAAGAGATATCTCTAAAAAAGTGAACATTTATCAAAAAAGTGAAGTGAACAAAAGATCTGCCTTGAAAAAGAGAACATGTTCTCTAAAAAAGAGATATGTTGGTCACCCTGTATTTACCCCCAGGTTAGACTGGATTTTTTTACTATCTTGACGAAGATAGTAGTTGAATGTATTGGTGAAATTTTATTACTTTATTAATTGTCAATTTACTATCTTCTCTACTAGCAGGATTTAAACCAAGACAGTTGAGAAGATAGTTGACTGGATAGTCACAGTCAAAAAAAAAGAACAACTATTTTTTTTTACTTTAACAATACAAAATTAAAAATTGTATGCCTTGTTTTTTTTTTATCACTGTACTAAAAAAAAAACAAAAAAATTTAATACAATAAAATGAAAACATGATAAAAATCTTGATAGAAATCAGGATAGTAAAAAGACACTCAATCAACTATCTTCTTACAAACACAGATAAAAAACACATACAATGATCAGTTTACTATCCAGTTTACTATCCAGTCTAATCTCTGCGTTAGCAAGTAACATTTAATTATTTTGTTTTGTTTGAAAAAGCAAATGATTTTTTTATAAATAGTAATTATTTTAAGCGTTTATTTTAAGGAATTAAGCGTTTCTTTTGCTGAAATTTGTGAAATATTTATATCACAAAAATTCTAAAATATCAATAGATTTCGTGAGTAGCATATTATGTTTTCGAATTATAAGTTTAACCACCATTATATTCGTCTGTGGTTTAGCTTAAAAGTTCATATTCATAAACATCATAAACGAAAAAAAAAATTATTAATTTTCCAAGTAATTACGGCATATTGAAAAGGTTGTTATAATCATTAATATACTTAGTATCAAAATGTGTCCACGCATTTTCTAGTACATATTAGTATTGGCATTATATTTAATGTTTTAATTTTTACCATTTATTTACTGATTATTAAAATCTAAATTTGGCAACAATTTAAGAAGTTAATAAAAATCTTGTAGACGAGAGTTCGAAAATGTTGAATCAATTAAATTCTATACGAAGTTAAAAAAATTCGTACATTATAATACATTTCTTATTCTGAAGTTTTAAAGTATTGGCTTGAATTATAAATTATGAAAATCGAAAAATATTACGAATATCTTTGTACGTAAATTAGGCTTATTGTGAGTAATGCCATTGGTTTGAATTTTTTAAGGCTTTTGTCAGTTCTTTCGTTTGACGAGTTTAGTGGTTTTCCAACAACATATAAATGTCCAATAAGAAAATAATTCAAAGGAAAAAACAATTTTGTTTTACCCATTTTAATTCAATTATAATTAAAAAGTGCGATCAGTAAACATTTACAGTTTTGGTTAAAGGAATGTGAAATTATTTGTACAATTACTTTATATTTAATATTTGAGTGAATATACACATACATACATATAATGGATTTATTATAATTTTAAAAATTTAATATTAAAAAAAAGTTCCTAACAAAAATCAAGAACACTAATATTTACAGAAATGTCTATAAAAATAAAACACAATTTTTTCTGTACACGGTAATTTAATAAAAAAAAAAATAACAGAGAATATTAGGAAACATATAAAGTTAATATAGCGATATAGTCTGTTAAATTCTCATAAATAATTACAGAAATCAGTAAATAATTAAAAAATAGTAAAAAAGTAATTAAAAATTCATCTATATCGGAATATTTTTTGTTAGAAACAATTTAATTACAATTTATTTGCTTAAAAATTAATTTAGATATTGGTTGCTTTACATTTGAGCTTATGAAAAACTGGTACTACATAAATTAAATCAAATAATTTTTAAATGCTTTTTTTAATTAAACTTGGTAATTTAACTTTTCATGAAAAGAAAATCAATAATCTGAACCTGTTGTCTTACTATATTACATTATAGATTCCGATTTTATGCTCATGTACATACGACGAGTGGAAATACAATAGCGCATATTCTTTCAATTTCAACAAAAGTAAATCGTAGGAACACTATAGATAGATAAAAGTATCTGGGATAATAAAAACAAAACTTATGAAACGAATTGTTTTACACGTATGTATGTTGATTTTAGAAAAGTATAATAAAGTTTCGTATAAATTTACAGAAGTTAATAAAAATTGCATTATAAAATTTAGTTTATACAAATACTTTTTTTAATTACATTATTTACATTAGAATAATATTTGGGAAATTTTAATATTTTGAATACATTTATTACAATAAACCCGTTTTGGAACTTGTTTTTATTTTGAGTTAATTTTTACAAGTAATACATAAACTTATTTACAAACTTGGTACATTTTCCTTATGCTTAAAGCTCAAATTCTATAAAAAATACTTTTCTTTGAATTATTTTTTTTTTTAATAATTTTCTATTTATATCACAAAAATGAGTTTAAATGTCTAACTTAAAAATTTAAATATTATGCTCATGACAATTTAATAATTCTAAAACAACTTAACTTATTCCAATTAAATTGAATAATTTAATTATACTAACTACTGTCATTGTTAATAAGCCTAAATTATTTGAATTAATTGTATTAGCACTACCGCAAGATAATTTATCTTTGGGATATTTATTACCAGGTGGTGCTTCGTCGGGTAAATTACATTCTAAATTTTGTTGTTTGAAAATGTCAGCACATAGTTCACGACACGGTGGACACATAATAGCACCTTTATGTAACCATCCACCGGACATAATTCGGATTGCCAATTGCTGACCAGGATAATAGCAATCATATGTATAATTTCCAACAATAATACTCAGTCGACGATTTTCACACTTATATTTATAACATCCAGATCCCCAGTGTTGCCATTCGCGTGTTTGACGACATGATCGTTCTTCCCACATGCTATCTGAATGATCAAAACATTTTGATTCATTACCATATGATTCGAGAGCGAAATTCTTTTCTGGCTCTAAAAAGAGAAAAGAATATAAATATAAGGTTATAAAATAAAAAAGTTTATTCAAATTTTTAATATGAATTTTTTCATTTTTTATATGAATTATAGGTTAAGAAAAAACAAAAATAAAATTTCTTTCCAAAAAAAATTATAAATATTCTGTTCCGAGCAAATTCATTAAAATGTATATCCTATCGAAAAACTTTAATTTTCTCCTAAAACCTTTTAAAAATTTAAAAAGAAACCCATAAAATTATTTTATGTTTCTGCAAGAGCAAGGAATTCAATATTTAAGCTAATCTTCTTTGCAACATTCTTTATAATATTTAATATTTAATATTTCAGTGAATATATAGACAATTTATAAAGGTTATTATTAAGCAACGAAGTTTTAAATTACAACCTTTTATAGTAGATTATTGTATATGTAAACTAAATTTGTTATTAATTAAGAGTTCTGTATACACAACAATATATTGAGTCAATACTTTTATCACGAGACCGAAGGTCGAGTGATATAAATTGACAAGTGTCAATGTATTTTTGTGTAAATACAGAACGAGTTGTATAACAAATTTTGTTTACATATCCAATATACTGTTTTAATGCGTAGGGGAGAGGTAGTTGCAAAGAGAGAATATTTTTTCTTCTCATTTTTTCTCTTTTTTTTTGTATTTGGCTGTATTGAAATATTGTGAGAGATATTATGTTTGTTTAGGTATTACGTAATATTCAATACGAAACATCTTAATGATTTCATTATTTACGCTGATGCATCTAAATTTTTCCATTATATACGCTGATGCATCTAAATTTTTTCATTATTTACGCAGTTGCATCTAAATGATTGCATGTGTATTGACGCATATAATACTCCATTTAGTGATCTAAATTCTATAGCACTAAATACAACATAACGATCCCCAACGCATTAAAAACATTACTGATGTGAAAAATGAGCTACGTAGAGACATAAATATATACTAGTACGTCTCAAGTGAAAGTAGGTACATAAACATTTTAGAAGTGCATTCAACTACTATAAATTGTATTATAATTTGATTAATAATAAATACTACTTCAAAATAAATTTTCCAAAAGAACAGTATCATGTTTATTTGGCTTAATATTGCGTTAAGAAATTTTTTAAAAAAATCTTCAGCATTGTTATATATTCTAGTACATACAGACATATATTTAATTTTATCTTATAGTAATTGAGGAAATTTGAAGAAATTTGATAATTCTAACATAATATTCAAATTAAATATAGTCCATTTTTATAATACTAAACCTAAAAAAAAAAATTATTAAAAAAAAACAGCAGACTGTGTGTTAAAAACAATCTACTCAAGAACAAAAAACAAGCCCAATAATGTATAGAAATTTTGTAAGATCAATGCAGGGGTCCCGAAATAATTTATACGGACATAATTTATACGAAAAAACGACATTATTCCAACCATACAACAGAATTATGTCGCTTTCAGATACGTCATAATTTATATATATGAATAAAGTCGTTTTTTTTCGTATAAATAATGCCGCTTTTAAAACGACATTATTTATCATATGAATTATGTCGTTTTGTTTTGTATAAATAATGTCGCTTCTAGACGACATTATTTTTGTATGATTAAAGTCGTTTTTTGATCGTATGAATAATGTCACTTTTAAAACGACATTATTTATCGTATGAATAATGTCGTTTTTGTTTCATATAAATAACGTCGAAGGTTCAAACGACATCACTTATGCGAACAAAATATTTTTCACTCACACACATCTTCCGCACATTTTCCAAAAGGATGTTGTTCAGAGAGGCATTGTGATTGAGAGTGAAAAAAATGTAAGTGTCAAAAATGTAACGCGAATTGTCAAAAATGCCTCGATTATTGTCAAAAAAAAAGGCAAAAAAAAAAAACAAAAAAAGAAAAAATGTATGTGTCAGCTGATGATAAAACCGACAGCCGCTAGCAACTTAATGAAGCTTATCAGCGAAATAACCTACTCTATATTGGCTCAGAATTAAAGTCGAAAATACTTTTTTTTTTTTTTGATTCAAAGGGCAATTTATTTTAAACAATAATAAAAAAAAATATTTCATTTATTAATTATTAGTGCTAATTTTCAAAAAGTTTTTGAAATACAAATATGTATTCTGAATAAAAATGTTCCACATGCACCTATTTTATAGATAATTTATTTTTTATATTAATTTTTTATAATGTAATTTGTAGTTTGTTAGTGTAATTTATTTTTGACATTAAATTACACTAATAAAATGCAGGAGTAATATTTTTATTACAATTACTTTTCGGAAGAAATACTAATGTCAAATTTTGCAGGCATATTTGAAAATGCTCTTTTAACTAAAACAGATTTTTTTTTTTAAGTAATTTGTAATTGAGTTGTTAGTATAAATCAAGCCTGTCCAACGTGTGGCTCTTGAGCCACATGAGGCTCTTTAGATTTATTTCCCAACATAAATCTGGATTAACAAGATCGTGGCTCTTATGAAAAAACGAAATTTCATAGAAAAAAAACGTAAATTACATATTTAGTAAGAAATTCACCACCATGCCCGATCAACCATTCTTTACACTTACGTGAAGAATCTTTATTAAAATCACGAGTATTTACCTTCACCGATTGTTAGCAATCGATGCGGGATTTTAAAGTTGTCCAGTCACAAATAAGTATCGATTGGTATCAAAAAATCTTTAACATATTTTCCGAAATAAATCAAAAAAAATTTTTATTTATTTTTTTTTATTATTATTTTTGTTTATTTTTTTTTTTTTTTTTTTTTATTATAAATTTTTTCTCATATATTTTTATAGGTAATATTTATTTAAATTACATTTTTAATACAATTTATTTTTGCACCGCTATCGGGGTTTGAACCTGCGTCCCTTACGTTCATGTGTTAGCATCTTAGCCATTCAGCTACATCCTATGATAATTTTTGCCAATCAAAAGTAAAATTTAAATTACTATTGATTTTTTTAAAATATTTATCGACTTTTATTACAAAATTTAATTTTTATATGAAGAAAAATATTAAAGAACTGCATCGAATTTTAGTGTTATAAAATTTAAAAGTTAAGTAAATATATTTCGATATAAAAAATCATATCGTTCAGCAGTTCAAATTCTTCAAAAAATGGTGAATATCCATAAAGATATTTCTTTAAATTATTTTAAAGTAAATTAGAAAAATATTTTTATCGATTCATAAAGTTTTTCGACGTTTTCTGTTTATATCGAAATTTAACTAAAGTTTTATTGCAATCTTTTAAAGGCGATGCAATAAATATAAAGATTTTTTTTAAAGAAAGTTTCAACGAAATATGATAAATATTTTTAAAGTTAATTAACGTTTGTTAAATAATTTTAAATATTATTATAGAAGTGTAAAACATATTCTATATATCGATTTTTCTGCCCAATTCGGTGCAAGACTTTTAAATTTTCTTCAAGAAATATAAAGAATGGTTGATCGGGTGAGAGCAAATAAATAAAACGATATATTCAAACTAAATATATTTATATTAACAATTCAACCCAAAATTTATTTATATATTCAACAATTCAACCCAAAATGAATTCAAAAAATTTTAAATAAACTGGAATTTAATAATGCATTTAGCATATATAATATAATATAATATAAATCACTAGTTTTTGGTTTAATTTTTTTTCATAGTGGCTCCTACAAATCAGGATAATTTTCAGATTGGCTCCTAAGTAAATTTGTGTTGGACAGGCCTGGTATAAATTATTTTTGCCATTAAATTCCATTAATGCAATGCATGTAGAATATTTTTATTCCAATTCATTTTCAGAAGAAGTACTAAATAAACATGAAATTTTTCAGGCATATTTAAAAAGTTATTTTAGGTGAAACTTTTCGGGCAACAAAAAGAAAACATGATTTAAGCCACGCTGCTGTTTTTTTCATACATTATTGTCGCTAATAATATAGTTGTAACCGGGATTGTGTTTACAGCTTAAAATATAGTAGAAATCATCTGGCAATCAGTGTTGCCACGCAGCCATAATTTTGAGCTTAAAAAGTATTTTAGAATTTTTAAATATCTAAGTAGTCGCTGGTTTTTAATTTTTTCTAAGCCGCCGAATTCCCCCAAAACAAGTTATTTTAAGTCGACTGGCCGCAGCAGTCGAAGGACAAAAATCAACTAGTCGCCGTCGAAAAAATCGATTAGCGTCATGTCTTATATGCACTTGGCCATTTTAAATATTTATTTAGCCGCTCCAGAAAATACTACTTGCCATGAAGTTTCACTTCTTCCGTGTGTCCCGAGACACACATATTTTTTTTAAAAGTTTCGTACAACTGTCCCCTCTAGAAAAATCCAAGAATCCAATTGTGCTTACACCTTAATTGTAAGATACATTGCAAGGCGTCTGTGTGTGAAGTGTATTTTGTTTCTCATAAGTAATCTTATGTGACCATACGTACCACATTACGTGGTACAGTCCCACTTTTTAAGCAAGCGTCCCACATTGCTCTTTGTACCACATTTTGTACCACATTTTCCCCGCCAGCTCATTTTCTAGCCATATTGCTTTGGTGAACATTACATATGGAGCTCTCGAAAAAGACAATTAACAATCGAAACATTAAAAGCTATGCTTATTGTAAAAACCAATTTTCCAAAAGATTGTGAATATTGTGATACATTTTACTCAAATATTATAAAAAACATTGAGCTTTAAAAAAAAAAAAAATTCTGCCGAAAAATATTTGTAAGCTGCATTTGTAAGTTTTTATTATATTATTTTAGTCAGATGAATTGTTGACAATATTTTTTTTTATTTAGGTAGTTATTTGAAATAATTCTTTATTTTTTTCTATTTAAAATAAATATGGATTATAAAAATTTAAAATATATATGTTTACAATTTTTACACCCGCTGTACCACCTTGACTCAATAGAAATCTGGTCACTTTAAAGTAATCTCATTTCCATCTACGACATTATTCATATGAAATAGAAACGACATTGCTCATACGATAAATAATGTTGGTTTGAAAACAACATTATTTATACCTACAAAAAAAACGACATTGTTCATACGATAAATAATGTCGTTTTAAAAGCGCCATTATTTATATGAAAAAAAAAAATTATTTATAAAAAAAAAACATTATTTATCGTATGAATAATGTCGGTTTTTTCGTATAAATATTGTTGCTTTTAAAACGACATTAATTATCGTATGAATAATCTCGTTTTTCTCGTATAAATTATGTCCGTATAAATTATTTCGGAGTGCCATCAATGCATAGTGCACCATGCAATGTATAATTAGTACGATACATCTTAAAGAAATAATAAAAATATATAGGGACTGTTTACATATTACGTAACGCTTTTTTTGCCGTTTTTTAACCCCACCCCCCCCCATAGTAACAGATCGTAACAAATTCCGAAGACCCCCCCCCCCCCCCCCCAGAAGAATAACGTAACAAAAGTTAAACACTATTTAAATTACTTTTTGAAAAATTTTTTTATTCGAATAAACAAAACAAAATTCATTATAACTTATTTAGTGTAATTTTTTTTATAAAAAGGAGGAAATTTGGTTACATAACATTTTTATAAACACCCCCCCCCCCCGTCGTAACAAACCGTAACAAAATTTCAAACCCCCCCCCCCGTAGGCCGTTACGTAATTTGTGAACAGCCCCATACTAATATAACTTAAATGTTGGAAATGATATTGCAAGTGGAGACAAAGAACAAAAAATTACAAAACTTATATTTTTACTTAAGACCACTACTTTTATTGGACGGGTAAAAAAAATTATATATTTTAAGCTATACGCCCCTACTCAAAATTGTATATCCTATGTAACTCACAAAATGAAGACGTAACTAATGACACCTTAAATTTTAAAATTTGTCAAACACGTTGGACTACATAGAGCGATAAAGAAATATACATAAATATCCACACTCGAAAAATTTTACTCTTTTTTCAATCAAAATCGATCAAAACAAAACAATCAAAGTAAAATCAAAAAGATGCAAGAAATTCGGTTCCAAATCTACATAATGTAGGTCAACATTATGTCTAATCGTATTTTTAATTTTGATGGATGTACAATGTTGTTAGAGTACGATTCAACTCACTTGACCAATCCGTTATGCAAAGCTTTCCCTTTCCATTACAAAATTCCATACACAATTTAGGGGAAATTATTTAAAAAAAAAAGCTCATGCAATTTTGTATGGAATTTTGTAATGGAAAGGGAAAGCTTTGCATTACGGATTGGTCAAGTGATTTGAATCGTACTCTAACTCTTTAGGTATAGTTTTATAATAGTTACTGTACTTTCGTATTTTTGTATGGAATTTTGTAATGGAAAGGGAAAGCTTTGCATAACGGATTGATCAAGTGATTTGAATCTTTAGGCATAGTTTTATAATAGTTACTGTACTTTCGCATTGTGGGAATCAAAACATGCAATTTTTAAATGCAATTATTACAGAAGGAACGATTTTAATATTTGCAAAATGATTCGAGGACAAAAATTAAAGGAAAAGGCAATTTCAAATGTATTATACAAAAAATTATTTATTTTCCAAAATGGAAAAAATCTGTAATGGATTATTAAAAACTTAACAAGAAGGGTGGAATTTTTAAAGTATTTCAATTTCAAAAAAAATTCAGGAACATAGAATAATTTCTATAGTTTGTAAGCAAGTGAGTGTAATTCTAAAAATAGAAAAATGGTTTTGTTATCAATCTTCAATAAATATTTCAACTATGACACTGTCCTGAAAAAAAACTGATTTTCCAGTGATATAGGAGAATTATGTATGAAATGCATTCCCATACAATATGTACACCAGTATTATATTCATTTTTTACACAAGTATGTACAACATGTAGTACATCATCTCATCGTAGAGAAGAAATTAAAATTTATTTGATTTTTTGTTAATTTTAATTTTTTTTGTTTGTTCATACTTGGATTATTTTCTTCATATTGACAATGTGAACCACGTACAACAACATTTTTGCTTCGCCAAGTGAACTCTTGAATATAAGGACAGTGATCAGCTAATGACACCGAGCCACCATAATATCCTTCCTCTCCATCTGTTACATGATTTATGCTATCAAAATTCTGGAAACAATTAAAAAATGAATATAAATAATATCAAAATGTTTTTATCGTTTTAACTTGAAATTTTAATAGGGTAATGTTAAAATTCGTTGTTAGAAGAATGTTAGTAAAAAAACTTTAATGTGCATGTGATCGGTAAGTTGTATTTACAATCGCAAATTTAGCTCGGTAAATGGTATATTACATGCGTCAATACTATTTAATTATTTATTTAAGTAAATTTTATTTACATTCTCCGTATTAAGTAAATTTTATTTACTTACTTCGTTTTGAACTTTTGTTTATTTGTTGCATTGCAAATGTATTGATTGCAACTACCTCTCACATGCACATTAAAACAGTATACAAAACATGTTAATAAAATTTGTTATACAGCTCGTTGTGTATATACACAAAAGTACATAGACACTTGTCAATATTATATCACTCGACCTAGCGGTCTCGTGATGCGTGCCCATGTGTTTTTGTGTATACACAACTCGTTGTAATAACAAATTTTCTTAACATTTGTTGTAATTTACGATTTGTATACTTTTTTTTAGTTCTTATTTGTTTTTTTTTGCAAAATTATACGGATGGTTATTTGTTTTTGTTTTTTGAAACTAAACAAAAATTCATAATAGATTTTTCAAAACATTTCAGACTTTTTTGAATGTTTACATGTATGAGATGTTGTACTTTTAATGGAAAATCTTTATTTTACCACTTTAAAATAAAAACAAAATTTGATTTCATATCAGAATTTCAAAATTAATTATTTTTTTTGTGTTATTGCCAACAGATATTTTCAGATAAAAAAAATTCAATTGTTTAAAGAAATCAAAAATTGAAAAAATATTCTCTTCAAATATCTACAAGCTATTCTAGGAAAAATCAACTAAGCATTTATTCGCTATTATTTTATTTTAAAAAGTTTTCTTAAAGTTACCAAAACATAATGGTTTTTTTGGCCCTATTTATTAACAAATTTTAAAGAACAATTTTTGATTATAAAACTGTTAATTATTTTCTAATTGTATTTAGTTACTATAAAACAAAATAAATAATAAGTTATTTTTTAATTCTTCTTAAGCTTTTTTTTTTTTAATTATTTCTTAATTAAATACTAATTTTATTTCTTATGTATCTAGAAAAAATATTTTTTGTTGCAAAATTAATCTTATAATTCAAAAATATATGTAAATAACATCTAAATAACATCGTTAGATTTGATCATAAATATTTGTTTTTTAGGAATCCGATATTTTTTGTATGACGCAGAAGTATATCTCCTGATAATGTTTGAACATTTATTTTTACAGTTTTTCTGTTTTTTTGACTTAATAGGAGAATCTTTAAAAATATGTTGTTTTTATGGTTCTACACTACAATTACAAACTGGTTTGTAACGAATTTGTCGATCAAATGTGGTTTCAGTTCTTGTTAAATTATTTAAAGTTTTCCATTCTCCTAGATCTGGTTTAATTTCTTTAAGTTTATTATTTCTGATATTGATTTTTGATTTATATTTGATAGCCTTTATAGATTAATTTATATTCCTCTGAAATTGGTTTATTGAAAGTGTTTTTAGCTAGTATATGTATCCATTCTTTCATTCCTTTTTATTCCTTCATGTGCAAAAAGAAGGTTTGTGATTTTTTGAGTTATATAATAGGTCTCTAATATTTTGTACTATTGTGCTTGGTAATATGTTTATATTGTTAGCAAAATACATTATTTTTGTTGAATGTTATTTGGAAAATTTTTTCAGTCTATATAGTTTCTCGAAGTGTGAGAATATTTTTTCATTATATTGTTTTTTATTTTATTTCGTATATAAAAAATAATAAAAAAACACAAATAATTACCTGATATTCTTTTGGAAGCTCATGATCGTGTCTAATTAAATTACATAAAGCCACACTGTTTCTATCATCTGTACATTCGGTTTGCAAAGGATCTCGTTTAACTTTTGAACAGAATGGATGAGCTGAACGTCCCCTAATAATAAATATAATTTTAGAAATTTGTTTTAGATAAAATAAAATAAAATAAACAAGTACAATCTGTTAGTAAAAAATAAACAAAAAAGTTTAAAAATAAAATTATTTTCGAACAAATTAAAAAAAACAATATTAAAATTCGGCTTGAATTTTCTTTTTCTTTTTATTATTAGATGCAAAGCAAGCTTAATTCAATACCTTAATTACTCTAAGTTAAGCCTGATAAAGACTAATTATTAAATCTAAGCTAAGACTGATGCTTAAAAACCGATAAGGTATAAAACTGCCTTATAGTATGGCGCCTAGGAATCAATTAAAAGTTTTAAAAATATAAATTGTATCTGAATATTATCTAGACTCTTGGCTGGTTGAGAGCCTTTAACTGTCAAACCCAAAATCGTAGAACGTCATCATTTATTAGTCCATGTGACAGTGAATAATATTTTGGCATAGAATTAAAGTCGTTGGGTAGAATTATTACCATTTTAGGGACGGAGAACGGACGGACGTACGAACATTTAATGAATATAAATACTCCGCCTTTCATTTTGAAGTAAAATGGGCTGAAAAAAAATTTGAAAATTGTTTTTTGATGTAAAAATGAAAAAGGGTAACATATAATATGCAATGAAATTATATAAAACCAAATTATCCTTTTTTACTATTAAAGCTAATGAAGATTTTTCATTTGTTTCACAGTACCATATTTACCTATTTGGATTGTTATCAAAATAAAAAATAAAAAAAAATCATAAAAACAAAAGAAAACTTTTATTTTTCTTTTTTTGACAATCCAAATAGGCAAATACGACATTGAAACAAATTAAATAACTTCATTTTCAACACTACTGTTCCTTTTATAGAAGTTCATTGATAATATGGAATCAATTGGCCATCGTACTATTTATTATCGAGTGGTAATGAAATGCAAATAATCATCAAAAAAAAAATTTCCTCATGATTGTGTGGGTGTAATGAATATATTCAAAATTGCCACAGGAATTAATTAAATTAAAATTGCGAAAAAGGAAATAACCTTTATTGCAATTTCCTCTATATTTCAGAACATGATTTCGATTTTTTGTTGCAAGATTGCTCCTTTAATAGAAAAAATAATACGATATTTATTTAGATACAATATAGAATTATATGACTAAAACTAATCATATACTAAAAATAATTATTCGCTGTGCCCCCAAAAAAGAAATCACCGGAAAATTTCAGCACAAAGACTCTGTACTGTATGACCAAATAAAATTTTGTGCAAAAACTCTACAAATTATTTGAGTAATTAAAAATTTATCTGAATACACTATTATTACAAGGCATAAAATTCTGTGTGTGACAAATTAGCTCAAACTAGGTTGAACAAACAAATAAATTTGGTGATTACACTATTTGCGTAAGATTTGTGCCATTTTTACACAAATATTTGTGCTTTGCATAAACAGTGCAATTTTAGCTTAACAATTTTGAAATGAAAATAATTTGAATGAATAAACATTTATTTTATTGCATTATTTCTGGATTAATTTTCGTTTTACTTGTTATCCTAACTAAATATATTGAGAAAATTAATTAAGAACTCAGAATTAAACAAAAAACAATGAATTTTGTTTAATCTTGAAAGATATGAAAAATGAAATTCTGTATTTTATTTAACTCCCTTAAGTTTATATCCCGAACATTTTAATTATATCTTCCGCATCTTTAAAAAAAATTTTTTTTTTTAATTTGTCAGGAATATGCCTATATATATACATATAATTTTCTTTTCCTTTTTTTTTTTCACTAATTAACATTCAAAAGAAATGGAATATTAAAAATGTTTTGAAGATTTCTTTACATAATATAAACGATGTTGAACATCATTAAAATAATTAAGTATACAATAACAAAAATTGTCTTTAAATTTATTTATTTATGCTTTAATTTATTTATTGTTAATAAAATTTATTATTTTATGTACTTTTTGAAATGTAGTTAGGTATATCAAGTTCTCATTCTAAGTTAAGCAAAAAGTAATAGAGGTTTTTTTAAATCACTGATTGAAATATTAAAAAATCGTCTATGACACACTTTCTAAATGTCTACACTGAGCCAAAAAAGACGTACTAAATTTTAGGACTTTTGGCATTAAATCAAGTTCTAGTATTTTTATACACAAAACAACAACAAATACATTTTTTTTATAAAAAAAAACAATATTTAAGTTCTTTCGGTATCATATCAAGTACAAACTGCTCTAAAATCGTAAAATTAATTCCCAGAGGCATAATTTTTATGCCCAGAGGCATAATTTTTAGTACCAAGAGAATTAATGTTATTCCAAAAATTCTTGAATTAAAATATTTGAATAATTTTAATACTATGGCCGAATGGTAGAGTGATTGAATGAAATGCTAAAGACCGAGGTGCGGAAAATACATGATTTTATGCATTTTTACATGATTTTAGCACGTTTTTTATCTCAGTGATATCTATACGAGATATATTTAAATACATAAAAAGTGTATATTTTGAAATAAAACTATACACGGAAGTAATAGATTTGGAATAATCAAAGGAGATGTTTTTAAACTCATTTCTATAAATAAACATTATCCAGATCATACAGATGTTGCTATAAATATGGGCTAGAGAAATAACTGGAAAAAGAATAACATTAATTTTGCCTTGATTTCAAATACGATTCGCATCTTTTATAAAAACTATGATATTGCCAGGGTTACCAACCTTTTCAAATGTTTCCCCCTAAAAAAATAAAATTTCCCCCTAAAAAACCCCTAAATTTTTTTTTATAGATATTATAACAGCTATACTTATATACCTATGAGGATTTCAAATAGATGCTTGAAGAAAAATATATAACGCACATCGTAAATTATGTGGTTTAATAAAATTATTTATTTATAATAAAATTAGCAGATATAATATAAGGTATCTTATGAAATGCAATCAAAAATATTACAAATGTCATCTAAATCTTCGCTTTTAAGATCATACATCATACCCCTAAAAAAACCCCTGAAACAAATTACCCCCTAAAAATCCCTCTGTCAACAAAAAAAACCCCTAAATCTAGGGGGAAAACCCCTAAGTTGGTAACGCTGGATATTGCTCACTTCGGTTTTTATTACCACAATTTATCAAGCGAAATTCTTAGAAAATAATAATTAAATTATTGTTGCTACCTTAAAATTCAAAAAAATCAAATTCATCTACTTTTTTTTTAATATTATTTCTAAAAAAGCCAGGCAATTAAAGTTCCAAAAGCTTTACAAGTACAACATTAAAAAAATATTAAAACACAAGATAAATTCTACGAAATATTTTAATTTCCATTACCGTGATGAAGTTTTTTCATTCTGTTCAAATCTGTTACTGTTCATGATTACAATTTTTGTAAAAATTAAAATAGAAACGAGAAACGAGAAAAATTCTATTAAATTTGTAAATATTTTTTAAAATTTTTGAAATATTTGTTATTATTGAATTTAATATGTTTTATTTGTGAAAAATCTTTTGTTTTACCTATTTAAATGGAAAATTTATTAAATAATTTTATGAAAGCTTTCAATGGACAAATTTATTTTGAAGACAAACGATTTCGCATGTAAATTTACAGACGCAGTAATCAAAATAAAATAAGATTAATTTTCATCATTTTGTATGCATCTATTATTTTTGAAAGGTTAATCATAATTTATAAATCCGAATATTGTTCAATAATTCAGTTTAATTGATCACTAAGAAGTCCAATTCAAAATTGATACCATTGAAAAGAAAGATGTTTTCCAAAACATTAAACACCGGAAAGCCAGATAATGAAAAAATTAATTCAAAAAAGAACATTTACTTATTCCATAATTTAAAAAAAAACAATCCGTACAGGTCATATTTTAGTTGATAAGTTTAATTACTTACTTACCATCTGAGAAATAAATAATTACAATTTTTAGTTTACGTAAAAGGAGAATTTAAAACATATAATAGAACTATCTCTACTAAATAAAATACCTTGCATTATTGAATTGAATCCATTCTTTACAGCTTTTCATAACAAAGTTGCAACCAAGATTACGCCCCCATGTTAAGGGTGCTGCCATACTATAATTGGCTCGATACCATCCAGAATCTTCCATTAATGCTAATGTAATTCGAGAAAAAACTGGACTTTGAGTATGTGTTCCAGTCATTGCTTCATTCTAATTGAAAGAAAACCAAAAATAAAAATTATTAAGAATAAAATATAAAAAAAAAAAATTAAATTGGACTAACCTCTAGAATTCTTTTTTCCCAATGTGTTAGTGCTGTACCTTCACCACCTTGATCTTCTAGTTCAGCTCCTTCCAATTCTGGACAATTAAAATGTTTTCTCACTTCAGCTGTAACACGGGGTGTCACCATCATGTCAATTGTTTTGTTAATAATTCCATTTCGAACAGACCAATTTTCTCTAGAAATTTTTTTAATCGTTTCATCACTCCACTGATGAATTTGTAATCTAAAAATATATTTTTTTATTTAAAGCATCATTTCTATCATTAATATAAGTAAAACTTACTTTTCATTTAAATACGGTTTACCGGTATCTGGTTTTCTGGGAGTTCTCGGCATACCCTTTTCGTCTCGAAAAAATGCATAAAGACTTACAGAGAAACCAAGGGCATGTAAAATCTCATGCTTTACTGTTGAAAGCAACGTTTGTAGCTCTTGTTTTTTTGTATTAATGCTATCCGGGCATAAATTGGCATGTCCTGCTATTGGACGATCCATGGCTGCTTCTTGTTGGCAATGAGCAGCATATGCAACCGTTAATCCTTTATTACATCGTTCTGTTTGCCTAGCCGACACATAAAAAACGAAATCAGCATTTTGAATACCAGGTCCGGCAATTGTCGATGGATCTTCGCGACAATTCTGTCCAGTTGCATTACAAATTCTACATACCTTTGAAAATCAATTTTTATTAAATTTATATTTATATAATCTATATTAAAACAAAAATTATGAAAGTAATTTACATCTAAGTGTTCTTCTGGTACTGCTACTTCTCCACACATTGTTACAGGCTTACAAAAATCTATGCAATGTGTCAATGAGTGTTTCACAAAAACTTGAGTGCTATCACATTTTCTAAAAAAGGAAATTTTATACATAGTAAATCTTCTTTTTATTTTTTTAACTATATGTTAATCACCTGTTCAAACGAATAATTCCTTTTGTTTCTCGTACCATTAAAGCTTGCTGCCAAAATTCAACAGCTTTAGGTAAAATTGTATTCTAAAAGTGGAAAGAATTGTATTAACAAACAAAAAATTCTTGTAATAAATTTGATTTTAGTTTGGTTATTTGATAAAAGATATATTGAGTAAATTTAGTTATCTAATAGTCTATATAGAAGTAAAAAAGGAGTTCACATAGAAACTGTATGGCATTAGGATCAGAAATAAATTAAATTTAATATGAAAAAAACTAAATTTGCTACAGGGAAATGAAATAAAATTTAATAAATGATATTAGGTAAATTAATTTAACTATTAATCAAGGAAATAAATTTTCTGTATGCCATATTCTAGGAACTTTAAAATTACTCTATACCTAATATTTAATAGGCTTCATTTATAAAAAAAAATTTAAATGTGCGCAATTATAAGGATGATATTACATTATATTTTCTACTTAATGAAATCTTTGGAAAAGTGAATTATTTAAAAGTAAATTTATTTATAAAACTAATTTCAGTATAATTTTTGATTAAAAAGAAAACCTTCAATTTATTTCGTGAAAAGACGTTTAATTAAAATATTTAGTGCTTGGTAATAATTTTGCTTCTTTTTTTTTAATTCGCAGAATTTTTTTTTTTCATCAGTCGAGTTGTAGGAAGTTATCAATTTGTAGCAAAAAAAATAAGATTATCAGAACATCATAATGAGTACTCGTAGACATTTCTATTAAGCTTATAATGGATGTATATTATTAAAATTCAAAAAGTAGTATCGTTTCCGAAGATTTATTGAGGGTAATAAAAATGAACTTACATTGATTAATTGAAATTTGGTTTCATTTAACCTGAAAATAATAAAATTAAATTTTTAATTCACATGATTATTATTAAAAAAAAAAAAAATTATATTAAAATTATTTTTTACCTATAAACTGATTCATCATAATTTAATAAAATTCTTAATTGTTGATTTATACTACGCTTTTTTATTATATGTTCTGGTTCGATATGTACTCCATGAATTACCTAAAAATAAAACAGATAAAAATTTTATTTTATAAAAGCTTTGAACTTTTTGTATTTTATTTGAAGTTTTTCTTACACTTTTTAAAATATCTTTTATCTGGATAATTCGGTTATTATTATTATCATGGTATTATTAATATAATTGAATTAATATTGTTAATATATAAGAGAATGAAAATGAACTGATAATGTAGGTAGAACTTTTATTTTTTTTGTGCTTACAAACTTTAAAAGTAATATGAAATATCTTTTTCTCATTCATTAAATTAATAAAATTAATTCAGTTTTAGGTTTCTTTTAATATATTAAAAGTGTATATATGAAAAAAAAGGAGATATTTTATTTATATATATATCTATTTCCTTCCATCAGCTGTTTTTTGTTTATATATATTTTTTACAAATATATTTTTATATGTATCATTGAAAACAAAAAATATACATATATACTAATTATATAGTATTTTGTTTTGCACAGACTTATTGAAAACTGAAGAATTTTTATGAATCATATAACTTAAATATTGTTTTCTATTTTGAGACATATAAACATATAACATGAATATAATTTGATTAAGCGAATATTTTCCTTTATGTCCTATATCAAAACAATTATGTTAAAATAAATTTTTTTGTAAAAAACAATTTTTTAAAACAAATAATACTCATAACATAAGGAAATTAAACATAGGTGAAATTTGTATTTAAAAAAAATAGAAATGTGCAACTTTGATTTCAACTGTAATAGTTGATAGTGCTTGGCAATAAAAGACTGAAATCTGGCTTAATTTAGTCCTAATCATAATTATATATTCAATACAAATAATCTGTTTAAATAATAATTGAAATAATCTGTTTAACAAATCCATTTGAGGCAGACTGAAGCATTAGTTTCGACTTCTTACATTCTGAGTACATATTGTTACGTTAAAGCAGAAAACCGTATAGAAATCTGATTTACCTCTTTAATTCCTCTAGTTGGAATGGTAAAATCTCTGACTCAGTTCCTTAATATTTAAAATTTTATAATTTAATAAAGAAATCTCTTTAACTTTCAATTCAAATAAAATAAAATTTTATTTAATTACTTGGAAACATAATATATGTACTCTTATTTGTCAAAAGACCTTATATTTTTCGAAGTTATGATTCTATTTAGACATTTTAAAAATTCTATTTATATGTCCTTAAAAAATTTCATAAATTACAACATCAAAAAAAAAAATGATGAGTTTATTTGTTTAATACATTTCTGCCTTTTATTCTAAGAAGTTTTATAGAGCGAAATATTTTATGTTATTTTATCATTATTACATTTTATCTTTCTGTTTCAGAAACATAAGTTCAAATGTAACTTTTAATATAGAAATTTCTTAACATTCAGAGTACAATGGACTGTAATATAATATTGTAACTCAAGTAATATTTATGTGTTGTATACGTATGTCCTTAACTAGCATATTTTATTGATACTTATTAAAATAAATTTTAGTTATTTTTAAAATTGATAATGAAAAAAAAGAAAATATAGCCATATTCTTTACAATAACCCACACAAAATTATTATGATTTAGTGAATAGGAAATTTCCATTGAAAAATATACACAATTCTGAACTTCAATTACCTATGAAACCTATGAAACCACTGAACTTCAATTACCTATGAAACCTATGAAACCATGATAAAACAAGAAACTTAAATTAAAGTAACAGTTTGGTAGTTCAAAAAATTCAAAAAAAGACCTTTATTTACAATTTTAAAATTAAATTTATGTCTGTTCAAGTTATAAAATTAATACAAGTAATAATATCTTACATAATACTTTTAAATTAATATTAAGTAATATCTGTTAATTTTTTTATAGATAACACGCCAACATTTTTTATAAAAATAATAAAAATTTTCGATGATATTTTTATTTAATTATTCTTTGAATGAATATCTTTAATTTTCTTCTATTTTATAAGATTTTATTTAGATTTCACGTTGGGTGTATCGTACAACAATTTTATTCAAAGAAAAACTTTTTGAGTATATATTAGACTACAAAAAGTAGTTAACAAGATGTGATGTAAATTTATTATTTATCTTACGTTACATCATAGATTAAGAATACAGAAAGATTGGAAGCTTCATACAACATTTTTTCAGTCTTTTTTGGTATTTTATTGTGAAGGTGTTAGTAAAACTAAATAAAATTCTTTTCATACATTGATAATTATCACGTATTTGATTTTGTTTTACACATTGACTTAAAAATACCAAAAATAATGTTGTATGAAACTTCCCATCTTTCTGTATTCTTAATCTATGGTTACATATAAAAATTGTAATTATTCTGAAAGTTTATTTATTCACGTTAAGAAAAAAAAATTTTAGTTTAGGGTCAAAATTGTTTTTTTATTTTGATTTTATTTTTATTAATTGACATTTTCTTTTTATGCACGAAGCAAGAAGCTTTTATTGTTGAAATTCATACACGATACCAATCAGTCTCAGCATGTATAACTTTTTAATTTATTAATTTTTATAGAAGGGGAAATGAATGTTTTTTTTTTCATGATTATATAGTTGTATATCTTAGTATTAAGTTGGAGCTAAAAAAATATACGATAGTCCTTTTAATGCCATTGACAATAAATTAAATTACCCATTATGCAGTGTGAAATTTAATGAATATATGCAGCCGATCTATGTAATTTATGTATTTACATAAAAATCATGTGTAAGAAAAGAAAATCTTAAAAAAATGATAATGTGTAATGCATGTGTTGAATGACATTATGAGGATATTTTTGACTTTAATTTCTTTTAACATATATTCAATTCATTCGAAAATCTAAAGGTGAAAATTATTGAACAGACATTGCTCAAACATGTAAAATGAAATAAATCTGTTTTCTTTTTTCTGATGAATGTTTCGAATAAAATTTGATATATCAGAATGTTGATAATTGTAGTATCCTTTTTTTACACTTATTTTATGTAGTAACTGTATAGTAAACTTAAACAAATTACCATTTACCACAAGGCAAATTACTTTACTCGTATGACACACACACAATAATCACACAAGCAATAAATTAGATTATCTAAAATTAAATATTATCCTTTTAGTAAAATCTTTGATGGTAATAAATTAATCACAATTATTTTTGAAAAACTAAATGTTTAACATACAGAATGAAAAAATATATAATTTTTCAATGTACTACATCAATATGTGTTGAAATATATATAAATATTAGGCATATATATTTGTTTGTGTACAAATATAAACGAATAAATTTGTAAGGTTATAGCGAATAGTTTTAATTAAGTTTTTCGTTATCTACAATTTTATTATGTTTTCTTCCGGTAATTTTTTTTTTTCATTAAATAATAAAATAAATTTCTCTATCTAAATTCATGACTTTATATATTTTTCCACTTAATAATTATTAACAAGTTTTGGATATTTTTTAAGATTTAATCCAATTACAATAAAAAGAAGAAATCTAAAGGTGAAAAAGAAAACTCTTTAAGTGTATGAAGAAATAGCATATGATATATGTATCTTTAATTAAATATTATAATGATGATCGTTGGTTTACAAGCAGTACTCACTAAGTGCATTTTTATTTTTTGTGATAAGTTAACTCATTATAATACAAACTTTATGTTGCCAAAACCTTATTAATTGATATTGTCCAAGTGATAAGGCTCATTTAAATTTCACCAAGCCAATTGTGTATAGGTAGTATTATAATATAAATTAGAATTATAAATATAATGTAAATAATATAAATAATACAATTTAAATAATTTTTGTAATCCTATTCTAAACTAAACTTTAAGGTCTAAAGAACAATATTTTGATTTAACATCGATGTTAACTCAAACTTCTTTAAAAAAAAGCTTAGTGAGTTCTTCTAATAAGCCAACAGTATTTGTGATTTTTAAAACTGAAAACTTATAACTTAAATCTTAAATCAATCAACATCCAGCAGATGATTTAAATAGTTTAGATATCAATAGCCAGAAAAGTTCTTTAATTTGCATATAATTTATCTATTGGAACACATTTATTTATTTATTTATTTCAGATCAGTACAAATTTTCATTTATATATAA
Source organism: Hybos culiciformis (assembly GCA_964007475.1). NCBI lineage: Eukaryota > Metazoa > Arthropoda > Insecta > Diptera > Hybotidae > Hybos > Hybos culiciformis. Next base: position 71,131,346 of record OZ023273.1, on the reverse strand, counting down.
TACAATAAATTATAAAAATAAAGTTCAGTAACCATGCATTATTTACCGGAAAAATTTCTACACAATGAAATTTTTAGAATATGCAGACTTTTTAAAACTATCCATGATATTTTCTCACAAAACTAATAAACTTAAGAAATATCTACTTTGAAGTGTAAAATTTTTATTTTACTATTAAGTTTAAGTTCAGTTTTTAAATTTTCTTTCTTTTTTCTTTGTTGTGAATTTTATTACCATTAGGAATATGTATAATATTAATTCAAATTCAAATAAAAATAATTTTTTTTTAATCTGAATAAAATTATAAAAATTATTTATTTTATAAATTATTTCACAGAATCAATTATTATCATATATGTAATTGTATGTATATCATGTATGTAATTTTTATTACCATAAGAAAATAATATAAATTCGGATAAGAGTATTGTATAATGTAAGTAGGGTATGTAAAATAATAATTACAAAAAGATTTTTAAATTTAAATTATAATTTGAATATTTTATTAAAATTTTCCCCATTTCCCAACTTTTGTTTATTTACTCTTGTCAACAGTGGCGTTTTACACCGTAGGCAAATTAGGTAATTGCGAAGGGAACCATGATTTGGGGGGCACCAAAACTTTTAACTCTTCCAAAACAGAAAATTCTTTGATTGTGAAAATTCACATAAGGTTATTTTGTATATTATTAAAATTTTAATAGAGTTTTAATTAATAGTAGGCTCTGTTTATTAAAGTTTATTTCCTACAAAACGCTAAAAAAAAAGTAATTATGATAATGTCATTGATGAATTTGGAGAACTGAAAGTGAGAAAAGTATTACTGTGATGAACTAATTTATAAGTGAGTGTATAATTGAATTTTATTTTTGTTATTCATTTTTAATTATTTAATTATTTTGTTTTAATTTTTCATTTCATTTTTTATAATTTGGCTACATAAATGAAATCAATAAAAAAATATATGATATGAATTAAAAAAAGCATTCCACATTATTTTAAAGTTCTCAATTTTAATGTAGAAAATTTTTGATTTCCTAGGCCCAGGGCACCATAATGTCATAACGCCACTGCTTGTGAAGAAAACCCCGAAATTTAAGTTTCTCAATAAAACAAACTTTTATTTTCTTTAAATAATAATTTATTCATTTTTTAGATTTCCTCCTTATGGAAAAATACATTTTATTTCTTCAATTCTTTCCTAATTTAAATTCTAATCAATTAAAGAGAAAAAGAAATTTCTTTTATTTTGACTGCGAAAATTGCGAAGAAAAATAAAATTATCCTTTTTTACGACAACAACTCTTAAAAATGAAATTAAAAATAAACAGCGATAGAAATACAATGTTTATTATTTAAACTACGGTTTCCAAATATCCGGATTTTCTGTAACCGAGGTTATCGGATAGTAATTCTAGAATTATCTGGCGGATACCGGATAACCGTATAAAAATAATCAAATAATATTGAATCTAATTATGAGTACTATTTATTTTTTATAAATAAAATTTGAAATATATTATTACATTCTTTGATTTTTTTCATTTAAATAATATTATTTCAGGAACACTAATGCACAAGAAAAACGAGATCTAATTTTGGTACAAAAATTGCATGAAACCGAAAAATTTCTCTTTGAGTCAGTTAAAGTCGCCTTCGCTGTTTTCAGTGCCATATAAAGCAATTCCAGATTTTGTGTTCTATTAAGAGTTTTTTTGAAAATGTTAAACTCTTGCTTTAAAGTACTATTATTTGATGTTCCTATCTGTTTAAAAACTTAAAATTGCGAACCGTGAGATTTTTAACGGATATCGGATATGGTTAAGAGTATAAATAACCGCGGATACCGGATACAGATATATCCGTTTTGAAAACCCTAATTTAAACATAATATTTATTGAAAGATAAAAACCAAAATATACATTTGTTCTTAATACAATATTTAACTAAATAACAACTCGCAAAAAAAATCTTAAAGGATATTTCCTATTTTATTTAGATATATGTATTTATTTGATGTATTAAAAAAATTTGTTACGAGCATACTAAGAAAAAATGTATGAATGATTTCATAATGACGAAACTTCCACAATTTGTATTAAATAATAAGTACCTGAGGGGCATCAGGAGTTAAATCCACCCTTTTCGCAACATAACCTATGGCTTCAAGAATAGAACTTCATTTTCGCAACGTAACCTGTGACTACGCGAGCAAAGGCCTTTCCACGTGACCCTGCGGTCTAAAGGGATTATACGCTCCTTGTTCGCTACCTGGCCAAAGTCTTTCAATAATCACTTAGGGGCATCAGGGACTGAAACCCCCTTTTCCCAATTTAAGCTACGGTACCAAAGACCTTTACGCCTTTTCTCGTGTCCTTTTAAACTTTTGTATTTTAGAATGAGATTATGCCTTTTTTTAGATAAAAATTTCAATGGGATATGTCTCATTTTTTTTCAGTGGCAGATATGACATCATGACATAACTCCCACATCGTTGTAAAATCGTTATGTCATTTATTTTTTGGGAATTATGTCATTTATTGAAATGGGAATTCTGTCATAATAGTTTTATGTCAAAACTCCCATATTACATGGGCGTGAGAATTAAAAAAGTGGGAAAAATAAGTAATATAACGTGTAGCCTAATATTTTAATATAAAAAACAAGTTTATTAAATATGAGATCCTTTTTAATATATTTATATTTAATGATGAATGTTATTTTGTTATATACATAGGTAATAAAAAAAATATTTTCATTCATAAATATAATAATGCTATTTTGGCTCCCCAGCAGAGCTTAAAATATATAGATTATTGAGCTTGCTGTTAAACAATTTCAACTTATGTACATTGTACTTATATATTTTTTTTTTACATTACATATTTATGGTGAACATTCAACTATTATCAAAAAATGAAAACAAAATAAAAGATGCTGTTGGGAAGAACTGAAAATTTATTAAACAGCAGGTTTAAATTAAAAATATATAAAAAAAAATGCGTAATAACCACAAAAAAAAATATTAAAAACCTTCTTTTTTAACTTTTAACACGTATTTAATTAAATAGAAAATAATATAATTAACATTATGTGTAAATATAATTATAAAGTTTACTTTTGAATACATTTTTTTAACTCTAACACATTATGCCGCCAAAATAATATTTATTTTATTATCATTATAATTGATTGTTATTAAAACTTAATTTTTCCACTTTCATTATCAATGAAATTGTAAAAATTAGTACCTATATTAAAATAAACTTAAAGTTTATTCAATCTTCAGTTTACAAAATGTAAAATATAAATATTGAGTAACATTTAAGATATTGGATGAAAATACTTTATTTTGCTAGTATGTATAAAAAAAATAAACAAAAAAAGCACATTAACTTGATTTTTCTTCCCTAGACCCTAAATTCCTTATTATTATCTTGTGCAAAATTCCCCTGAATTCAAAATTCCTTATGGTCTTACATTCAATACAGCCAAAGATATAATTTCAATATTAATAAATTTAGAAATTTTTATCAACAAAATAAAATTTAAAAAAAATCTAATTATAGAAATTATAAAAATAATAATGCGTCAGTAGATACGTTTTTGACAATAAATAATAATCATAATTTTTGTTTTTTTTGTGCTTTTTTTTTGTATTGAGATAAACCAACTTACATTAAACCAAAACGTTTTTTGGATATGTGTGATGCGTATGCTTATAGCTATGAAATTAGAACTTTAAATTAAAGATTATTATCCAATCAATTTGCATGCTTACTCGATATAACATATTTCAGTAGATAAAGTTAAATCAAAACTTAGCAATGTAAGATAAGTGACAAAATAAAAAACTTGGAAATCGAAATATCTCGTTAAATAAATATGAATTGAATATGAAATATTTTTGATACTCGATGCTGCCAAGTAGTGAATCCAGATTACTCGGGTTTTAGATTACTCGGATATTCGAGTAATTTATATCAACACAACCCGAGTAACTCGGGTCTCGGGTAAAATAGATAAAAAAATAACTCAAATTTTTTTTTTTAGCTCTAAAATTAATTTAATTTAATAAAAAAAATAAAAAAAATAACTAAATATGAAACATGTAATTAAAACTTTCGTATTTAATTTAATGATTTAGTTTAGATTTAGTATTTAATGAAAAGAAATATAAAAAATAACTTAATATGAAACATGTAATTCAAACTTTCGTATTTAATTGAATGGTTTTACTTATTAGATAAAAAATAGTATTTAAGGAATACAAGATCATTTAAAGTATTCGTTTTCATTTGAGAAAGTAGTTTTGTAATGAAATTTGATGTTACTGAAAACACCTTCTCACTGGCAGGTGAATTTGGTGGGATTGGATAATTTTTCCATATGCTCGCCTCGTTTACAGTGATCACAATAAAATAGTTTAATAAGAATTTTGATAAAGTAATTTTGGGAACCTTCATAACACTCATAACTGTTTTTTGCAGTTCATTATACGCAGAATGTTCCATAGTCATATGCGAAGTGTATTTTTTTTTCAAAATTGATACTTGATATCGGTTAGAATTTTTTCGAGTAGTCGATTACTCGAAATAAGATAAAAAATTCGAGTACTCGGGTACTCGATAATCGGCATTGGATTCTCTACTGCCAAGTTGTTTTTTTTAAATTTATTTTACCTGGAAATTGAATATTTAGATTAATTTTTTTTGCATTGAAAAATAACATAAAATATATGTATAATGAAAATTATAAATATACTTTTTATTCGGCAGTATGCATTAATATGTAGGTAGAGGTACATACTTATAATTTTATTTTTATACTCGTGTTGAAATAATTTCTTGTACTTCTTGGAAATAAAATAAATTGGTTATAATTTAATAATATTTAATTGAATACTTCTTCGACAATGAAAATTCAAGTTAATTTTTTATTTTTTATTTCTAGTAAATTCAATTGCCGTCTTTATTTATTTGATTGTTACTTGTAAATCGTTGATAAAATTATTATATACATATTAGGTAATTAAGCTTTATGTCATCATTCTGTGCATTTATCCATTCACCACTTAACTGATTGTTTTGATGAAAAGTATAAGTTATAGGTACATTCATTCAACGTACAAAATTTTTATATATATTTTATTTGATACGTACATGTAAAATTGTGTTAAAAAAAACTTCAACTTAATTGAACTTAAATGAAAAGCTTAAACCTACTTAATTTATTAGAGAATTCATTCCAAAAATCAGTTTCATTCAGGTTTAGTTAATTAATTGAATGATAATTAATAATTAATCAAATTAAAAAAAAAAATTAATTTGAAATTTCCAACAAAACTTTAAATAGAAATTAAACAAAAAAATATTAGATTTTTTTTTTTTTCAAACCAAGCTTATTCTTATAGCTTACTCTACAGGTAAGTCAGCTAAATTTCATGGTACCCATTGTTCATCGATTACCAAAAATTTAATTAAATAATTTATTTACAATACTTTAAACTTAATTATTCATTGTAATAAATTGTAATAGAGACGATAATCGAGCATACATCCATTTTCAAATGTATGTGTGCATAAGATGTCAAAATAATAATGTACCTAAATGTAAATGTACAAATATGAACAAAATTTGTATTTTAAATTAATAGTTTGAGAAATTAATTGCATAAAGAAATTAAATAATTTATTCATAAATTTTAATTATATGTATATTATGCTATGCATATATATAATACTTTTAATTATACCACTAAAGAATAATTTTCAAATGAAAGTGAATTAATTGGATTATACTCTTTCAAATCATGAAATGGAAATTCAAGCTTAACTATTCTGTCGGACAATTCAATAGTTTTTCAGGTAGGTAATTAAGGTAAAAAAAGGAATTGAAAAGTTATTTAACAAAAAAAAACAAATATTATTCGCCATGTTTCATGTGAAAATCACGTATGTAACATACGGTTGTTTGAAATTATTTTTATAGGTACTCAAGTTGGTATTCATAATACTATCCATTCAAAAAAAAGAATTATGCTCAATTTAAATTGAAATATTTTTCAATTTATTTGCAGAAATATTTGTTATTTTAGTCTTTTCACAAAATATTTTTTTTTTTTTCAAACGTAGCAAGTACAAGAGATATTTCTAATTTTTAGTTTTGAAAAAAAAAAAAATAAATAAATAAAAAATTTATTGAATTTTATCAGAATTTATTTTTAATAATATAGTAAAACATCATTTCGAATACTGTTCAACTACACTTCTGCATTAATGAACAGAAGTCTAAACTTCAAAAATTACAAAATAATAGTAAGAAAATAATTTTCAAAGAAAATTAATTTACATCGATAATTTTTATGTTACGCAGTGGTTAGACGAGAGTAAAAACTAGTCTTAACTATTTACAATTGTATTAGTTTTTTATATGTATTTGTGATGTGATTATTCTCCACTGGCTTAACTATAGTTAAAACTATTTACAAACTATTTTATTATTTTGTTTCATTTTTTAGTTTTTATTTACATTTAAAAAAAAAATATTTCATTTGACAAGTAATAGTTTAGATTTAGATTTTTTTTTAGTTATAACTTATAACTATTTCACGATTTTATTTTTTTATACAATTTTACACACATACATTCAAAAAACATTTTAGTTAAAACTAGTTTTTAGTCTCGTCTAACCCCCAAATTAGGTTCATTACAATGTTTATATTTAATTGAAGGATTATTATAAATGTCTTAATCTCAGACTTTATATTAAAATAATTATGGCCCGTACGTTGCAAGAATCTAAAGTATTTATGCGAGAATGTAGTAAACAATGGTAACATTCAGAATAATAATTTTCTCTACATAGATTTCAAATTACAAAGTTATAGAAATGTTAGAAGAGAAAATTAATAAAATAATACACAAAAAATATAAATTGTTTTCATTTTTTATTATAAATAACTATAAAATGTATATTTAATTTAAAACATCAATGTTTGTATGAAAAACGAAACCTAGAAAATGTCCTGGAAACCCAGGAAATCTATAAAACTAAAAAAATAACATAGGGCCTTGCAGAGCTGGCCTCTTGTTTGTGTAAAAAGACAAATTTACATATTTACTTTATTATTTTTAATTTATTTAAAAAATATGAAATTAATAATTACAAACAAGCTTTTTGAGCTTTGTTGTTAGCAAAATCTTTTATAATAATTGAAAAGTCAATATTTCGTGCAATGTCTGAATTTATATGTAAAATTGATAACCCATTCAACCGTTCTTGGCTCATTGCAGGTCTGTTAAAATGTTTAACCCTTTTCAACACACTAAAATTGCGTTCCGCTGAAGCAACGGATTAGGGTAGACTTTAAAATATTCTCTAAGCTGTTGATATATTCGGAAACAATCGAATTAGATTTTTTCTAAAATGTATATCATCAACTTCGCTGGAGATGTTTCTATATCAAAGTTTACTTCAAAAATATTTTTTAAAAAATTACATTTCATCACATATTTCATTTGAAATTTCCTTTTGATATTTTAAGTGCATATTTTATGCTCTCGATTTTATTTCCTCGTCTAATGGACTTTGAAAAGTACAAAGGAATCCAAAAGTCTGGCAAATTTTGGTTAAAATAAAATTATTCTTGAACTACAGATAATATATAAACTTAATTTTTCGCACCTATTGTGACCAAATTAGGAAATTAATGGAGGCCCTTTCACAACACGGGGCCTGAGCCAAATTGCCCTCATGGCCCACCCTCTGTTATGGCCTGCACATGTATACATGTATACTATTTTATATTTGAGAAATTAGTAATAATAAAAATTTCACTTTTCTGAAAATTACAAAAAAAAAAAAATTGAAAATTGAAGATTAAAAATTCTTAACAGTGGGTTATAGCCATCGGTATTAGCTTCAGCTCTAACAGAATACAATTGCTATACATTACTATATTATTTTTCCATATCATGATTGATTTTCACTCTTCGAATTACATACATCTCTTATTCATTTTAAATATCAATTTGTTACAAATAAAGTTTAAAATAATCATAAGTTGATGCTGTATATTTCATTAAATATTTACAATACCATTGCATGTATTCGGCGCATCTTTCTTGTTAGATGCACATCCAACAGTTATTCAGCTTTATGTGTCAGTAGTGTATATTTTTTTTCAACTACAAAAATGTTAAGAAAAGAAATTTAAATATTGCGCCAAATAAATTTTATTTGAATTGGAAATTTTATGCAAATAAAAGCGAGAATTCCGTTTTTTTAACAATTATTTGGATGTCACGCCGGTAATAAAAATGAACATAAAGAAAAACGGAAAATTTCTTAATTCTTTTTTTGTTGAAAATTTCTTTTTATTTTTTGTTGAAAATAAAATGGAAAATATAATAAATGTATGTGTGTGCTCTGTACTGTACTGTGTCTGATGGTATTATGGAAGGAAGTATACAAAAAAAAATTATTTGTAGTGAATTTTCATTTTAATAATAATTTAAAATAATTGTTTAGCTGACGAAGAATTTTTTTTTATCTTTTGTAATTTCCTCAATGAAAATTATATTACAACCAATGCCGATGCATTTGGACAGATTAGGGACATAGCTTTTATATGCGGATACAAATTATATTTTTGCAATATTGTATTGACCAGGAAACTATATGTGAAAACTTTGGTGGATGCTCTTCAGCCGGACAATTCTTGGTAATTGATGTCACAATTAATGAGCATTTAGTGCTTAATTTGCGACTTTTAGTGACACAAAAACTAGAATTTGTGCTCGCTTGGTTTTTGAGAAATTTTGATTTTCGAATTTCGAACATGGGTCAAGGGGTCTCTCTGGCCGGATTCGAATTTCGAAAAAATTTGTGCCTATTTGTGCTATAAAAATAATAATTTGTGCTCCTCAAAATTATGTAAAAACAATTTTTTTAGATTAGCCGAAAATTTCTAAATTTGAACCGACATTTTTTTTCGTCGTATTTTCAAAAGGCGAAAATGCCACCATTTAGTGCTTAATTTGCGCTTGCGTTTACTGTACTTTGTGAAGGGTGTCGCAGAACTAGAAGGGTAGGGTGCGGAGCGACGGGCGGCGAACTGGTGGTTGGTCACTGACTAACCATCAGTTCGCCCACCCGCCGCCCCGCAGCTCACCCTGCTCACCCTGATAGCTGAAGTTGAAATTTTTTCGAACTTACATTTTTTTCGGCGCGGCACATATTTTTTTTTTGATAATATAAATCATTACAAAGTACAATAAACGCAAGTACAACCTAAGCACTAAATGGTGGCATTTTCGTTTTTTCTAAATTCTACAAAAAACAAGTCGGTTCAAATTTTGGAATTTTGGCCTAATCTAAAAAAATTGTTTTTACATAATTTTGAAGAGCACAAATTCTAGTTTTTGTAGCACAAACAGGCACAAATTAAGCACTAAATAATAGAGTCTTTATTTTTTTGGAAATTCGAATCTAGCCAGAGATACCACTTTGACCCGTATGTTCGAAATTCGAAAATCAAAGTTTCTAAGCGAGCACAAATTCTAGTTGTTATGGCACTAATAGTCACAAATTAAGTACTAAAAACTAAATGCTCAATAATTGTGACATCAATTACCAAGAATTGTCCGGCCGAAGAGCCCCCACCGAAAACTTTTTTTTATAATTTTATTGAATCTATAGATTCTTTTTTTATCTCTTGGTAGAATCGCTTAATCATTTTAAATTTAAACACTTGTTAATTCTACAATTTTAATTAATATTATTAATTTATAAAAGCAATTACAAATTTATAAAATCTAAATTAATTTTGTCAACTAGTTTCGACCTATTAAGTCAGTTTTCAAAGTTATTAAATTTATTTAGTTCAATTTTTCATTAGGGACTGTTCACATATTACGTAACGCTTTTTTTGCCGTTTTTTAACCCCCCCCCATAGTAACAGATCGTAACAAATTCCGAAGACCCCCCCCCCCCCCCCAGAAGAATAACGTAACAAAAGTTAAACACTTTTTAAATTACTTTTTGAACAATTTTTTTATTCGAACAAACAAACAAAACAAAATTCATTATAACTTAAGTTTTTTTTAGCGTGCATTAATATTATATTTAGTGTAATTTTTTTTATAAAAAGGAGGAAATTTGGTTACATAACATTTTTACAAACACCCCTCCCCCCCCCCCCCCCGTAACAATCCGTAACAAATTTTCAAACCCCCCCCTCCCCCCTAGGCCGTTACGTAATTTGTGAACAGCCCCTTATTGTCAGCATAATCGACGTAACAAACATGGTAGAAAATTGATGCAAATTGATCGTCTGCGTGGTTTTTCACGACTTTCTAAATATAATTGCAACATTTCCGCATCGCTTCTGATCAAAAAATCATTTTATTTTTTACCTGTTACAGGAGTACAATAATAAATAAAAACGCGAGTATTCGAATGCAACGTTGTACCAACATTTCAAAGTAAGCGATGCAGATTTTTTGGGGATTTTAGATTAATAACAAACAAACATTTACTGTTTTATTAATATAGAAAGATAAATAGATTAATCTCTACTTCTAATGATCATTGTGAAATTTTTATTTTATTATTTTTAATCTTATAATATCCATTTTAAATTTAACGTCTTAAAGTGAAAAATTAACCCATTACTTGTATCAATTTAAAAAGGGATCAATGAAAATAACTTTAATAAAAAGCTGTCGTAGAATTGCAACTTTTTAAACACGGACAAAAAATTTCTAATTTTTCCTCAATTTAAGCGAACAAAGAAGAAATTTATTTATGTTGTTAAACTATTTTTTTATGCTTTCAAATAATTGAGGGAGCATTGAAAACCTTGATAGTAATTCGCACAAAATTCTAGATACTATAAAATTAAATTAAATTAAATAGTAATTATAAATGTTAGTTCAGTTTAGTTTAGATTTTCTTTATTTAAAAACTTGTGCCTTAACAAGGATTATAATTTTTTCAAGGCCGGAACTGACATTTGTATAGAAAATATTTTATAAGAAATTTATAACAAGAGCTGGCCCGATCGATTCTTAATAAAATTAATAAATAAAAATTCGTTATTTCGTTCTTATTCGTTTTGTTCGAAAACAAATTTTGAAAAACGTATAAATTTTCATTATATTTTGTATAATCGGAAATGGAAAAATGGAAATAAATGTAGACCCCACCCCGCAAAGGATCAAAAAATAATGTTTACAATGATGCTCTTACTACAAAAAAAAACTTATTGAATTGAAAATAAAACAGACTTTTTAAAAAATAATATCAGCGTTCTTTAAAATTGTATTTTTTAAAAGAAAATTTAATATTATTTTCTCTTGTTTTCTTTTTTGTTGAAAAAGGACACAATTTCAGTCTATTTATATACTTCTTTAAGCTTTTAAGTTTTTAAAATTGCTATTTTTTTATTTTTCAAGAAAAAAGGCTAAGAAATATATACAAATAAATAAAATTATGTATTTTTTAAATAAAAAGGAAAATATAAATTTGAAAAAAGAATATAAAAATAATATTACATTGTATACCTATATTTGTATTTGTATTTGTATTTGTATAGTATGAAGAATGAAGGGCATGTATTTTAAATGTGGTCGAGCATCAAATTATCAAAATATAATGAAATTTATCAAACTTTTGCTGTATAGGGGAAGAAAATATTAATCAAAATGTAAAAATTTCGTACAATTGTTGAAACAAACTATCATGTGTTATACATATCGTCCCCTGAGATCAGAACTATTCTAAGTCCATTTTTTTCAAAAACTGTTTTATTTACTTATTAGCTAGTCAGTACGGTTTCTGATCTGTGTGCAAAAACACGTTTTTGTTTAAATTATTTTTCGTGTTCAAAACATAGGTAAGTACAAAATAATCCTATGCCCAACATATTTTTTTTTACCGGCAAAACCATTGTCAGTCCACTTATTTGAAATTTAATTAGTTCTGAAACAGGGTATTTCATCCATTGCCCCTCTCAAAATGATTGAAAAAGGATATAATTGTAGAATAAACTTTTTGGTTTACATAACTTTCTTAAACAAATAAACAGTTTTTAATCTTAAAATGGCTCTCCTGTAAAATTTTAAATTTTGGACTTAGAATAGTTCTGATCTCAGGGACGATATGTATATTTTGACTTTTTGAGCACAATTTAAATGAATTCAGAAACTAGGAGTTTAATTGAAGTTTTAATTTAGAGAATTTAGAAGTAATCATCAAAACTTCAGATCCAAAAAATTATAATCCTTCGTAGTTTACTTATTATGTAAAAATGTTTATAATTAATTTTACATACTCTTTGCTCAACGACTAACTCTTATATAGTTAAAAAAATTAAGTGAAAACCGTTTTTGAAAATTCTTATCAGTTTAAGACCGAAACAAAATTTTTTTTGACATATTTTAAAACTGTTACTTAAAAATGAACTAAATAACCAAAAATGTATCCACCAAGGTCGTGAATATAAAATTTCAAAATATTTTTCGGTAACTTCATATATTAAAACAACATTTACATGTTAGCTTAATCAAAAAAATGTTTAAAAAAAAGTAAAATGAAATAATAATATTTTCTATTTTCATGTTATTAAAAATTCACCTGCTGGTAAGAAATCATGTAAAATTTTTTGAAACCGTTAAATATTTTGTTTATTTATGAATTTCATAAAAGTATCAACAAATAAAGATTAATTTGCAGAATAATGTTATATAATTTAAGATTTGATGATTATTAAAACAGACTAATATTTTTTTTGTATGACGTACCTCATGTACTGTATAATGCATTATATATGTATACTTTATATTGCATGTATTTGATGTCATTTTTAAAAGTCAACCTTCAAATAATTTTGACTGCGTAAGAGATCATGAAAATTTTTTATGATTTTAGTTTAAAACTAATTCACTTTGATAATCAATCTGAAAATCAATTAAATATATGCATAATATAAAATTTAAATATTAATAGCTCTGTTTAACTGGACGCGACGGACGCGACGGACGTGACGTTAAAGACGTAAGAAATATTAAATGTATGGAAGTGTATGGAGACGGTTTAACTGGACGTTGACGTTAACGACGCGACGTTGACGACGTAAAAAATTAAATCTATTTTAACTTTTTACGTTAAGGACGTTGATAATCAAAGCATTCTGTTTTAATGCCCGAATAAATAATAAATTTATTTGAAAAAAGTAGTGAAAGTTGTTTTGTTTACCAAAGCTTACTTTTTAGTTTTACAACGTTGAAGACGTCCAGTATAACTGCAAAAAATTTAATCACAACGTCTCTCACGTTTGTAACGTCACCGTCGCGTCCGTCACGTCCAGTTAAACACAGCGGTAAGGATTAGAGTAGGTATATTTTGTAAAACTAAATTTGGCAAGTAGGTATATAGAGAAAATAATTGACTAATTTATCAAAATTCCAGACCGCGATGGGAACCCATGTCTAGACACGCTGCCGGCCGCCAAATAACGACAAACTTTATTATAAACGTATAACAAAAAAACTGAAATAATTAAATTCAAAGTAAAGTCAAAATTCTTTTATTTTATTAAAACAAAAAAAAAAAAAAATATGTGAGTCTCGGGACACACGGAAGAAGTGAAACTTCATGGCAAGTAGTATTTTCTGGGGCGGGTAAATAAATATTTAAAATGGCCAAGTGCATATAAGACATGAGGCCAATCGATTTTTTCGACGGCGGCTAGTTGATTTTTGTCCTTCGACTGCTGCGGCCAGTCGACTTAAAATAACTTGTTTTGGGGAAATTCGGCGGCTTAGAAAAATTTGAAAAAAAAATTAAAAACCAGCGACTACTTCGATATAAAAACATTTAAAAATTCTAAAATACTTTTTAAGCTCAAAAAGTTTAGTGGCATAATGGCTTTTAAATTATTTCAAAATGGCTAGAATTATGGCTGCATGGCAACACTGATTGCTAGATGATTTCGACTATATTTTAAGCTGTTAACACAATTCCGGTTACAACTATATTATTAGCGACAATAATGAATGAAAAAACAGCAGCGTGGCTCAAATCATGTTTTCTTTTTGTTGCCCGAAAAGTTTAATCTAAAATAACTTTTCAAATATGCCTGAAAAATTTCATGTTTAAGTATTAGTACTTCTTCTGAAAAGGAATTGGAATAAAAATATTCTACATGCATTGCATTAATGGAATTTAATGGCAAAAATAATTTACTCAATTACAAATTACTTCAAAAAAAAAAATCTGTTTTAGTTAAAAGAGCATTTTCAAATATGCCTGCAAAATTTGACATTAGTATTTCTTCCGAAAAATAATTGTAATAAAAATATTCCTCCTGCATTTAATTAGTGTAATTTATTGTCAAAAATAAATTACACTAACAAACTAAAAATTACATTAAGAAAAATTAATATCAAAAATAAATTATCTACAAAATAGGTGCATTGGAAGATGTTTATTCAGAATACATATTTGTATTCCAAAAACTTTTTGAACATTAGCACTAATAATTAATAAATGAAATATTTTTTTTATTATTGTTTAAAATAAATTTACTTTTCAATCGAAAAAAAAAATAGTATTTTCGACTTTAATTCTGAGCCAATATAGAGTAGGTTATTTCGCTGATAAGCTTCATTAAGTTGCTAGCGGCTGTCGGTTTTATCATCAGCTGACACATAAATTTTTTCTTTTTTTTTTGCTTTTTTTTTTTTGACAATAATCGAGGCATTTTTGACAATAATCGTTACATTTTTGACACTTACATTTTTTTCACTCTCAATCACAATGCCTCTAAAGAAGTTTCACTTCAAAAAACAAATAAAGTTGAAGGCCACTTTTTTTTCATCACTCTCTAAACTGAAGTAACAAAAAATTAGTCAAAGCAATTCTTGAAATTCAATATTGTATATCAATAAAAATTTTCTTTATGAATTTATAAGTCTTCATATTATTTCAAATAAATTATTTTTTTATTCTTTCTAGATGAAGCTGTGACCGTAATATTGAATATATTATTTAGAAGGCAGATAAGTCACGATAAATCAGAATGATAGTCGACTTTAAAAAATAAAAACTAACAAATAATATAAAATCAAGCCCTTATCATTTTCGAATGTTAGAAATAAAAAGCTAAGACATTATTATCAATTTTATTACCAAATAAAATATTAATATTACATATTCTTTTTATTTTCATCAAAGATTTTATTATCATCATAATATACGAATTTCACGTATTTCATATTAAGAAATAGTCGATTTTCTTAATTGCAAAAAAAAAAACTCTGAAAAATAACTAAATATAGTCAAAATGAATACTAATTAACCATTATAAAAATCTTTAAATTGTTAAAATCACGGAATCTAGGATTGGAAGAAATTAACATCAACTTGGATGGATTAAAGACCCTGGATCAGCATTGCAATTTAAAACTTGCCTCAGATTACTTTTTTTTTCTCTTGCATGACCTCTTACAACCCCTAAATAAATATACTAAACTGCTAATTCTTATTTTAAATTTTGAAGTTTTGAAGTAAAATATTTAGTATGGTGAATAATACCAAATATTATTAAAAAATATGCAAACAAAAACTTTTTAAATATCACGTTTTTCAAAAGTAAAAAACAATTTTTTTTTTTGGTATTATGGACATATTGAATTCGATCCTTATTGTCTGGTGGTGGCGTTGCTCACTGCGTCATAGAGTGAATATATATTTAAAATTAATTATAACATTTGGAACTTACTTTATTATGAGTAAGGATGTGCAAGTTAGAACTCCAAGGGATGGTTAGGTAGGTTATTTTTTAAACATTCAAAAGAGTTAAAGTCTGATAAAGGCAAGTGGTCCAGAAATCGTTTTTAAAATTTTAATCGGCACCGCCTCAGACAAGAAACCAAAAACAGAAAAATGTTGTAAAAACAACATCCACATATAAAACATAAGAAATTCAATTAAAGAGTACCTAAATGTTCGAATAATATGCTTTTTTTCTTATATATTCTTTAATTTATTCAGGAAAAAAAATATATAAAAATAAAACAACAATCATTAATCTGTAAATATTGCCAATTCACGGTTCATCTTAAATTCATTTAGCATGAAATATTAAGTATTTTATGTAAATATTAATAAAAAAATATGTAAATAAAAAACTTTTTAATAAACTTTTCCTATATTCTGTTTTTTTTTATCTATTTTTCCTTAAGACTGCAAAAGTTTTGTTAGTTAATTCATTTGGGATATGCATAAACATTATTGAACTATCTACACATTTTTATGTTACATATTATGTAATACCTACATGTATCTACGCTTAGAAAATTTCTCATCATGAATTTTATCTTAAGGTAAATAAATCCCACATTGTTTTTATTTATAAATTATTCAGTGACTTGTTTCGCTTTATAGTTAGAATAAAAAATAAATTCCCTTTTCAATGCTCCCACATTATCAGATTTTGAAAAAAAAAATGATAAAATTTATAAAATAAAAAAAAAATAACCTTGATTATGACATAGTAATAAAATCTCACCTACAAACAATGTTCATTTCCATAAAAAATTGCCTATACAGATTTTTTTAACTGTTCACTTGTACTTAGTAAAGAAATATTCAAATTTTTACATTTTTGAAATTCTATTAAAAATGCTCAACTTTGATTTCACTTCATTTAATCTTATTAAACATAAAAAAATGTTAAAGTTGATAAATGAAATTATTATTTTTACACTTAAAATAACTTAATTCACATATATATTAATTGTTGGTGTATCTACTATTACGTAAAACTTTAGTTGAATCATAATAGAACTTATCAGCTGTACAACCTAGTGCAACACAATATTAGAAACTTAGCTAACAGTTGAAGTTAGAATTTGTTATTAACAAAACACCCCAAAATTTTTACTTTTTCCAATTTTCGCATTAATGAAATTTGTTTGTTACTTTGTACTTTTAATAGTTCAAGCGAACTTAACTTTCTTATCGGCTTTGTTATGTACGCACATAGTACATAAGTACATACAAAACATTAAATTACTTTGCAAAGCCTTTAAAAAAACGTTTTAAACATAATAATAATAACAAGAAATATTGACAATTTGTTAACAAATAAAATTTACTAACTCTGATATTATTATTGGTGTATTATTCTTTATGTATTTTTTTTATTTATTGACAAAAATGGCAATTTATGTTAAATATTTTTATTATAGATAGATGATAGAGCAACTATGTTTTTTTTCAACATTGCATGTGTTCAAAATATTTACTTCACATAGTAAAAATAAAATTATTTTCATTTATGTAAATTTATTATACTGTGCAGAAAAAAGTTTTTTTTTATATAAATTACACAAAGGTTTAGTTGTAGCACAAAAATATCATTTATTTTCATAAGAATCCTTAGAGCATTAAAAAAAATTACTCAATTTTTTGTTGATCTTAGATTCAAAAAAGTGTTTTTGGTATATAATGATTAAAAACGACCAACAGAAATTTTAACAGCATACTGTGTTTTAGAAACATGCAAAATTTGTTCTAACTTTAATTCAGAGTTTTATAATATCAAACTGGGTTAATACGAATATATATCCTTTAAATTTCTATCCCAATAATGATATTCACTTATATATAATAATAATCCCTCAATTGCATACTGTGTTTTAAAATAAATAAAAAATAATGTTAAATTTAATTTTGGTTGCAAAAATGTTTACTTTATTTCGAGAATGAAAGGAAATAAATTTTCGAGAGAAACTATACTTACATAAATTTAAAATTATTCTAGTCTTTGAACAAAACAGCAAGGGTTTTTTCCAATACCTAACAAAAAATGTTATTTAAAAAAAAAATATGAATATTATTTTATTAATTTTTGTTTCACACATACATTCAAGTCTTTTTAAAAATTTGATAATTATTTTTGATTGAAAAAGAAGAAAATAATCTATAGTGTTCCTTAAGATGCTGTTCTTCATTCTCTATTCTCTATTGAATTGAAAAGTTTGTCAATAACAGAAATTGTACAAAAACAAAATGAAGAAAAAGAAACTTTGGTCACCAAAGTGCACAAAATACAATCTAAAACTATTTTTTACTTCCAATTATGACATTATGAGCAATTGTGCATGCATGAAAGTACACACAGTTGTTCTAAAGCAGTGGTACGCAACCCCCTACCCGCGGGTAACATAGTTACCCGCGGCCATATTTCCAATAACCCAATCCGGTCAAGTATTTTTAACATAGTTACCCGCGGCCATATTTCCAATAACCCAATCCGGCCAAGTAGTTTTTTATCTTTTTTTTGAATTTTGAAGATGAGAAACAGATTGACGCTGGAAAATTCAGATAAAAAAGAACAACATACTTAGAAAAATTTAGAAAAATTTTGCAAGGAAACTTTTCTTCCAATATTTTTATTTTTCTTTCAATATTATTATTTTTCTTTCAATATTATTAATAATAAATTAATAAAAAATTTGATTTAATAAAAAATTTTATTTAATAAAAAATTTGAGTTAATTTTTGACCCAGTTGCCCAATAGAGAATCGAAAGTATTGTAATTTACCCGCTCTCGAAAAAGGTTGCTTATCACTGTTCTAAAGGATCATATCCCTTAGAACTAATTAATTTTTGTAAATTTCTTTGCAAGTTTTCTAATAAAATATTATTATATATTATTATATTATATTAATATGTATATAAATATTTTATTTTTCGTTTTCGATTAAAGCTTCAAATGCATTAAAATGTTTTTTATATTTGAAATAATCGAGAAAAAACTTTATTTATCTATCTTTTGAGAATAAAAATGTAATAAAAACTTTAGAACTTAGACTTATTCATATAGGCTAAAACTTCAAAGTGTATCATTTTTAGAATAAAATCTAATTTTGTTTCTAAGAATCGTAAATAAGAATGTTATATTAAAAAGAAATAAAATATATTTGTTAGGGATTTCTTATGATATGAAAACTTTTCAAAATAAAAATGTCTATGAACTTTTAAGAAAGTACATATAAGCATTATAGCATTATAATTATTAAAGTCAGTTTTACGTGCTCAAGCTTAAAATGTTTAATTTATGTTTCATTTTGCAAGTAGTTAAAATGTAAAAATTCAAAATAAATTCGACTTATGTGTATGGGTATGCTATATGTAATAAAGTAATAATTTTTTTTAGTATTTATTTATTACAACTTATATGTTATAAAAATAATTTCTTGGACAGTCAAACTAAAATCGACTAATGTAAATAAATTATTAGTTAGTTATATGTATTTTCAAATATTACATAATTTTTCATTTTTTGATATTTTAATGTTATAATTGTCCCCAACGCTGTTACTAGACATTTTATTACCGAAACGAAACAGCAATTTAAAATTGTTTGGTCAAAATTTTTGCAGTTTTTTTTAATGTTTTGTTTTTTTTTTTTATTATTCACATGCAATTTTTTCATTCTTATAGAATAATTTTATTAATTTTAATTTATTTTATTATAATATTTCAAATAAATGGTATAATCCCCTTGGATTATAAAAAGAAAATACCATACTGGTTGTCAAGGTAATTTCTTTTGATCAATTTAAATTCTCCGAAATTTAACTTTCAATTAATATAATATGCAATTCAGAAATCTATGAAAATGACAACATAAGATAATATTGTTTTATAAATTTCTTGTCAACATACATCATCGTACATCATACGTCATTTTGTAAGTTATGTACTAAATGTTTATTATCGTCTACTTAATAATATATTGATTTTCTTAACAAAAAAATATTAATGAAATAAAAATTTATATTTTAATTTATGTAAATCTTTTCACTTTATTGAATTAAAAAAAAAATAATAATAATAATAAATAACGATTAGAATAACATAACATTAAAATTCTTAACCTTGAAAAAAAAAAAACTAGAATTTATGTTTTTTTTTTTATTTCCTTGTTTTATATGCAAGAAAGAAAAAGTGATTCGCTTTAAATATATACATACTTTCTGATAAATATGTTGTTAATATAGAAATTTTCTGAGGAATCGTATTATAATTAATAAATTATATTTTCTATATAGATTTCATAGTGCAACTTGTTTTCAAAAAATAATCATATTAGAATTGTAAATATAATCAAATATTAATAATTAAATATATATGTATAAATTATAATTAAATAAAAAACATTATAGATAAACTTCGTTCGCAAGTTTATAACATAATATTGAACTCAGGGTCTTGTACGAGAATATTTATATTTTGAAATTAATTGTTCTGTTATAGTGCATATTTATTTATTTATTTATTTTTTTCTTAGCAAAGAATAAATTTCATTCAAATTGTTTGCTGTTTTCTTTTCCTTTTTCCTTTTATTATACTGCAAGGAAAATTTACTACTTATATATACTTTAAAATAGCAATAATAATGAAAAATATAAATATGTATATATAAGAAAAAACACAGGAAAATACATTAATAATTTATAAAGTTTGTAATTTTTCTGCACTAAAAAACAATTTTTATGTTCTTGAAAAAAAATTATTTTAATTTTTTTTTTCGCTAAAAGATATTTCTTTTCCACTATAAATCAACCAAGGTGAAAATAATCTTTCTGGGTAATGTTATATCCACAGAATAATATTTCTAATAATTTTTTAATTTAACTGTGCATAAAATAAAATAAACTTTCATGCGCAATGATAAAAACTTATAACATCTGATGCTGCTGATGGGTAATTTTATGAAAATTTAATATTAATTAAAGAAAATATTACTATTAAAAATAACAAGCTAAAAGCATTCAACCAATTTTAGCAATTTTTTATTTAACAAAAAATTATTTCTCTTTAATTAATCTACCGTGTTCTCTATATTTTCAAATATCCGCATAAAAATATATTTTTACACTTATAAAATTATTTCTTTGATGGACGGGAAGAGTCAATTTTTATTCAAAATGAGATCAAATCATTGTCGAAGTGAAAAAGTCGATATTACGTGTTCCGTCCATCAAAAATTTGTTCCTGTTGCCAATTCAGAAGAATGAAATTCAAAAAAAATCCAATTCTGGAAAGTTACCAGTATCCCTGGGATAAAAACATAAAATACCTAGTTTACATGATAGGGTTGAAAACGAGTTGAGCTTTCGTCGAGTTGAAAATTTTCATATTAAAAATCAACTCAACGAAAACTCAACTCTGTTTCAACTCGATCATGCAAACTAGGTAAAAAATATAAAACAAAAAAAAAATGAAATGGCTGCGAAAATGATATGTTATTACATAACTAACTTTTACTTGAAGTTTTCCTATTAAATTAATGTCACGGAAAAAAAAAGCCCATGGAGCGATTCCAAAAAAATATGGGAACAGCAAAATAGAAAAATTTCCCTTAAATTTTGGAATTAAGTCCTCAAAAAATAGCATCAAATTTAAAAAAAAAAGGATTCTTTACAAAATAAAAGCACACATTCCTATAAAAGAAGAAACAAGAAATATGGGTTTCAGTACTTTTAAAATTGGAACTGATCCTTCTTTAGGTGGAGCGTTTCCAAAAAAATATGCACATGTCCCATTTTTTAATGGATTAATTTCTAAAAATTTTGGAATCAAACACCCAAGAAAATAGCAACAAGCTCTAAAAATTACTGGAACTAAGTTATATGAAAAATAGGGATAGTTACAACTTTAGTTATATTTCTTCCCATCTAAAATTGGATCGTTTCCCCTGGAAAGGCACCAAAATCCCCAATTTTTAATCCTATTTATTTAATAGTTACCGAATTTATATTTTCTATTTAATACATCGTTGTATATTACTGACATAGCTCAGTGGAAGACTCTACATCACATTGAAAACAACGTTTAGCAACGTGTCGTAGTGATAGTACTTAGATGGGTGCCGAAAACAAATAAAAAAAACAATATAAAAACAAGAAAAAGCGAAAAAAAAAAAAAACAAACCAAGAAAAAAATAAAAAAAAAAAGAACCAAAAAAATAAAAAAAAAAATAAAATAAAAAAAAAAACAAAAAAGAAAAAAATAAAAAAAAAACAAAAAAATTAAAAAAAAAATCAAAAAAAATAAAAAAAAACAAAAAAAAACAAAAAAAAAAAAGGATAGGACAGTGTTTACCAACTATATTAGTATTAATTCCTACAACAATTGTAAAGTTTACCTTTTATACTATAGTACTTATTCCTTTTAATTTACTCTTTAAAAGGATAGATTCCTACAATAAAATAGGAATTAGTCCTAAATTTGATTTGGACCAACTCCATAAATCATGAGAACAGCTCCACATTTTAATCGAAATAATTCCTAAAAAATTGGGACTTAATTCCATTTCAGTTGAAGATTTCGATATTTTTTTGGTACAGTATCCCATAAAATATGAGATTGGTTACCTCTAAAAATATAGAAATGTGTCCCAATATTGTCCACAGATGTGTTTTTCCCATAAAACAACGAAAAAATTGGGAATCGCTCTAAATTTTTCGTGTATCCACATACATAAAAGAATAAAATTGTATGAAGAAATGAAAATTTAAATTTTGTGGTATCTGCGTATATATTATATATGAAAAAGAAAATTAATTCTAATTCGTTTGAAAACTAAAATTATTTTCTTTTTAATTTAATTAAATTAAAGTTATTGTTGATATAATTCAATTGTTATGAAATTAAAAAATAAAATTATAATATTCAAGGATTAACTTAATTTGTTTTAGTTAATTGAAATAACTGTAAAAACCGAAAATTTTGTGGTTTAATTTTGGTATACTATTTAAAATTTATAAAATATACGCAGTTCATACATTGTTGAAAACTAATAAAGTTCTTTAAAGAAAATATTGAAATTCATTTCCATTTCAAATTTATTGAAGAATCGAAATCAAAATAAGCACTACTATTATATACCAAATTTCAGTAAATGATTGATTTCAAATTAATAGAAAGAAAATCTTTATTCACATTTAGAAATTTAGAAATTTGTCATTGACCAGTTTAAATTTTTATAGTAAGCTCCAAACTTTCATACAGAAAAAGTCGCACAATAAAAAGCGCTTAGAATTAAAATTTTTGAAATTAATTTTTCTAATAATGCCATCTCGACATAATAATTGAAATAAATAGAAATTGAATAAACAGTATACATTTGCAATACATATATATTATTATATTATTATATTATTTATTTAAAGAAAAGTTACTCTAACTAACTTTATTTATACATATATACATACTTCTAGTGCTCATTAAATTTTTTTTAAGAATTTTCTTTTTTAACATCCTCTTTATTTATCAAAATGTTTCTATCCTTTTAAGGATTAAATGTTAAAAAAAAATTATGCAAAAATTATGGTAAACCAAAAATTCTACATTTAAATTATGTTAAGAGTAGAAATTAGTTAACACATTAATTTTTTGATTTTTTTATCTTAAAAGTTGAAATGTTTGTGTTTGCCATTGTTGTTGTTGTCGTGAAGTTTGAAAAAGTTTTCAACAACATTATTGTCTCTGTATCAAATATTAAATTTTGTTTTTGCTCAACTTTAATATAGGATTTTACTGAACATTTGAATAATTATAATTTTTTAATTTAAATGGTATTCCCCTATTTTGAACTCTTAATAAGAGTTTAATGTGCATGTCTTCGGTAAGTTGTATTTACATTCGCAAATTTAGCTCGGTAAATGGTCCATTGCATGCATGAATACACATGCAATTATAGGGAAATGTAAATTGTATTTACATTTCCCTGTGATGTAAATTGTATTTACATTTCCCTATATTGTATTTACTTACTTCATTTTGAACTGCGTAATACTATAAACAAAAATAATATCACTCACACTCACAATATTTCAATACAGACAAATACAAAAAAAAATAAAAATTGCAAATGTATACCTCTCACATGCATCATATCAATGTCAAATAAAGTTTAGTTTATAAGGCTAAAAATCTATATTTCCCCTCTGAGCTAATATATATTTTCCCTCCGAGCAAACAAAACAAAAACAAAAAAGAACCAATAAAAAAATTCGCGGCTATTTTTTTTTTTTTTAAAGCGGCCAGTCGATCAGTCGATGAATTTTCTTAACATGTGTTTCAATCTACTATTATCTACTATATATCTTCGAACCTCTACTACTAAATTTTTAAGCGAGTGTGGTTGGATTTTAGTACAAAAATTTTACCACACTTCAAAAATTGCCTTATTTTATTCAAAAAAACAAAATGAATAAAAATAGAACAATGGTAGCCCTAAAAGAATTGAAAATGGCATTATAAAGTTTGCTGTCAATTGTCAAATGTCAAGTAAGAATTTTTTTTCTTTTATCACCAAACGAGGAAAATGGCTGCAACAAGGAGATTATTTATTGTAAATATAAATTATAATTATAATAATTTCAACTATTTGGTTTTATTTTTAATTATAAAAAAAAAAAAATTATAAAATTATTATTTTTTTTTTTAATAATTAAAAATAAAATTTAAGAAATAGTAATTTTTCCAAAAAAAAAATTATTCGATTTTTTTTCTGCAAAAAAGAAAATGAATAATTTTTTTTTGGAAAAATTACTAATTTTTTTTTAAAATTTTAGGAATTAGCTGATCTTAAATCATCTGGTTTGAAATCATTTCGAGAAATAAATTTACTTCCGTATTAATTAAATTTTATTTAATGTGATTTTATTTGACTGTTATAATGTTATTATGTGTACAATGCCTCTATATATCTAGCCTGGAAACTCAATTTTTTTCACGAAGTTTTTCAAAATCAAACTTCGTAAAACTTTCGACTCTATCGAAACCTAAGAAAACTATGAAAAAAAAAAATCAAAACATAGAAAATTAATTATTATTCTCAATTTAGTATCATCAAAATTATTACAGCAGAAGGACGTTTTTATGATTTTTTAAGTTGTAAGTTGATTGAAGCATTAATTGACTACTTAAAAAATATTTTATTAAATAAGATTTTTTAATAATTTAGTTTTAAAGGCCGGTATTCAACTGGAGATAAAATCAACTTTTTCATATAAAATTTTATGTGAGATAAATTTTAGTTGAGTGAATTTAATTTATCGGTACCCAACTGAAGATAAATGGAAATTTATCTGAGTAAAAATTGTATGAAAATTTTTTCACTCAAATAAATTTTATTTCAAAAGTTTATCTTGCAAAGAATGTTTTGAACATTCTTTTGAAGATAAATTTTGACATTAGGTCGTGTAAAAAGAATTTGACGTTTGTTGTTTGAAGAAAACAAACAAAAACCAGAAAACTAAAATAATTTTTAAACTGAAATTGGTAAAAAATATTAAAATTAAAATAATAGTTTAATTTAATAAAATAAAATAAAATTGGTAAAATTAATTAAATAAAATGGGTGAAAGTTGGGAGGTAAGAAAATTAAAAATAAAATTGTTTAGATACTACATAAGTCAGAAAGTCATGTGTCAATTTTTATCTCACTCAATAATGTTCCTTTTCAAGATAAAATTTATCTTGTACTTTATCTTCAGTTGAATACCAGCCTTAAATTTAGATAATAAAACAACCAAAAAATATTATGTATCTTAAAAATCAGTTTTAAGTGTTAATTATTTCAGATAAATGATTGAATTGTTTAAATTTCTTACTGTCAATCGAAAATACACAATAATAACATTTCTCCAAACTTCTTATAGTAAATACATCATTTTTTTCTGCCGTTATTGTAGAATTTTTATCTTTTGATTGATTTACGGACAATTCATCGAATATGAATTCACCTGTAATAAATAGTTCATTGTATAGCAATTCACCGTATTAGAAATTTATCGTATAATTACTATACGGTGAATTATTATATGGTAAACTATTATATGGTTATACGATGAATTTCAATAAGGTGAATTAATATACGTTCAATTGTCCGAATTCTTTTTTAAAATACGGCTTAAAAACCCGCTCATATTAAAATAATTTATAACATAAACTAAATAATAATTATGATAATACATTTAATAAACGGGAGTCATCCACTGAAAATTCAACTTGTATTTTTGAAAACTAAAAAAATTGTAATAAATAATATTTTTCTCAGTTTGCTTCAAAAGCTTATGTAGGAAGGATCTATGTTCCTTTGCGCAATGCTTTTAAAATTAAAAGTGCAAATTACCTATCTAAATGTCCATATTTTTTAATGGGATTTTCAAATTATATAAATATGACTATCTATTATTTAAATAAATTTTTTCCTAAAAGCTAGGTCCCCGAACAGATAAGATCCTTCGAAAATAAAAATTTTCCATATAATAATATCAAAATAAGGTACAAATTCTCTCTTTTTATTTTTAGCTTCCTGGCTAGGTATATAGAGGCATTGATTCATATTAAAAAATGAGTAAAAATAATATTGTTAATTTTTCCATGTAGGCCCTTGATAATGTACCAGGAAAGGGTACGAATTATTGGGAAATAAAATTTATTGATGAGATATAATAAGAAGTTTTTTATTTAATCATCAATGTTTAAGACTGATTAGACCAAAGAATATACACATAACTTAATTAAATTTTATTTCCTTGCTTCATTTTGAACTCGTTGTGTATACACATAGACACTCGTCAATTTATATCACTCGACCTTCGGTCTCGTGATATAAATTTGACTCGTTTGTGTGTATACACAACTCGCAAGAATAACAAATTTTCATAACATGTATTGTAATCTACTATTAATTTTATGAATATCACATAATAGGTATACTGAATAATATTTTAAAATCTTTTTATTTAGTTAAAAAAATTACGATGAATTTTTTGCCATCGAGATAAATAAAAATTTTAAATGCTTTAATAGTAGATTATTGTATATGATAACTAAATTTGTTATTAATTAAGAGTTCTGTATACACAAAAATACATTGACACGAGTCAATAAATTGACACGTGTCTATTTGTTTTTGTGTAAATACAGAACGAGTTGTATAACAAATTTTGTTAACATATCCAATATACTGTTTTAATGTGCATGTGTAAGGTAGTTGCAGTCTATACATTTACAATGAAAAAAAAACAAAGGTTGATATACACATTTTTTTTTTCATTTTTTGTTGGTATTTGTCTGTATTGAAATATTGTGAGTGATATTATTTTTGTTTAGGTAATACGGAACATTCAATATGAAACATTGAAGCATTAAATGAATGGAAGAGGCATTTAATGAATGGAATGAAGCATTTAATGAATGGAATGAAGCATTTAATGATTGCATGTGTATTGACGCATATAATATTCCATTTAGCGTTCTAAATTCTATACTACTAAATACAACATACCGAGCACATGCCCATTAAAATTAATTTACTCCTTAATTACGACTTTTAATAAACTAAAAAGTTAGAGGTATTAAAAATAACTACAAATTCAATTAAATAACATAAAAATTACATACATATTAGATATAAACATAATAAAAAATTTGGAAGATAAACAAAAATAAAAATCTCATACATAAATTAAACGTACAAACAAAAAGTAATTGAATTGACGCAAGCTGTAATGTCTTTCGTTTATTTATACTGCGCAAAAATGATCGTAATTAGAAATCATTATTATTATTTTATTCCTACGAAAGTTTGTTTAAAATATAAAAGTAAGTTCGAAAACAATATTTTCAATTAAAAAATTTATTCTTACGAAAGTAAATATTATATTAATGAAATTTTAAAAAATTTAGATAAAAGAAGAAAAAAATTGTTTTTTCTGTTCTTAAAATAATATATTTTATATATGTATATATAATATTTAATAGAATTTAATAGAATTATTATAATTATTGAATAAAATTATTCTGATTTTCAATAATTATTTATCTATATGAAATAATATTTTTATATAAAATTTAAGTTCATAATTAGTCAAATTAAAAAATCTATCCTTATAATAAAAAAAATAATATCGTAGAAATTTATTTGACTACTAATATTTGACTTTATCCAGATACCTGATATTTTATTTTTTTTGAAACAATTAAAAAATAAATTAAATTCGTTGTGTCCAAATAAACCATTAAAAAACATTCATCGTAATAAATACCTGAAACAAAAAAGAAAAATTTAGTAATAATATTTAAAAAAATTTATATTTAGTTCAAAAAAAAAACCTTAACACTTAATTAACATTTTCAAGTACATTATTTTTATTTTTAAGAAGTTAAAATTATTAAAATAATTTTAATAATAAAAATAATTTTTAAAATAAATAAAAACTCCTATAATAATTTTAATAAAAATCCTTGTAAAAATAAATTAAAAATATTTGCAAAAAAAAAAATTACGAAATAAATAATAAATTATCGCAGATGCATAAAATAATTTTACATAGGAAGTTAACTATATAGTACACAACGTTTTTGTAACTGTCATAATCGGTCATTGTACATAAATAAAAATCGATGCTAACAAATTACATATTGTCTATATTATTATCAAAGAGCCTTAATTCCAGTAACTAGATCAGACCAGAAGAATTGTACTAATACATGATCTTCAATTAATTGGTATTTTTTTTTCAAAAGAATTTACTTGAATATTTACTTGATTTATTGACAAGTACGTTTTAATCGAATAAAATAATTGAAATTCAATTCATTATAAAATATTGTTTGAACAGTTGTAAGTTAAAATATACATAATTTTTTCATTGAAATAATAAACCATATTTGAAATATAAATTTCTTGGAAAAACCATAAAAATTAATTGTGTATACATTTATGTTCACAAATGAAAATAATTGATTTATTAAGAGCATTATTCATTAATAGCGATAGTTTTCTTGTAAATTAATTACGCTATACAAATAAAATATTAAACAAAAATTATAACTTTCATGTCAAGATCAAAAGCTTTGAAGCCGTAGACTTAATATAGTTAAGTTAGTGCACTAAATTTAATTTTATTTTGTAAAATTTATTTTTCAATAAACTATTAATAATAATAATAATAATCAAAAGCTTTGACCTAAGTATGTATAAATTTTTATACAGTTTTTTAATTAGCCAGGAAAATTTTTAAACTTATCTGTGAATAAACTTTAGCGCATAAACGTTCTTAATTAAGCATTAAGCTTATGTCAAAATTAATAAAATTGTTTTTGCGAAATTTTGAAAAATAAATATTTGGAAAATGTATAAATGACAACTTGACAACACAATATTATACATAATGTATGTACACAGAGTTATTTTTTGCTTAGAAACATAATGTACATTAGAGTGAGGATGAATTATTTTTGGGTTTTTTTACTAAATTATTTTCACTTTTTTTTCTATAATAGGTAAATAGGTTAAAACACCGGAAATACATGAATTTGTATGGCATACATTTATTTTTTTTTTAATAATTTGTTACAAAAGTCTAGTCTATAAAAGACAATTTAGATTAAACTTCGAACATTTTTAATTAGTTATAAATATTATTTGTGTGTGAGCAAACTTCCCGCTTAACTAAACAAAAATTAATTCACCAAATTGATTTAGTTTTATTTTTAAAGTAAATGATTTTGCAATTTGTGAATATAAATTATTTCTAACCCTGAAATTTTGTTTATGTATTTGTGTCAATCAAACTGATTTTGTACCTACATAATGTAAATAAAATTGAAGCATTGAAAACAAATTTAATTGCACCTTAAATTATTTATTATTCTAATAATGTTTTTATCCAATTGAATTATGCAGAAGGGCATTTGAATTGAATTTTATGTGTTTAATTCATTGAACCCCCAATATGTGAGAATAGAATTGAAAATAAATTTTTTCATTTCGCTTGAACTATATTGATTCAACGCCAAGAAACGAAATAAATAAAAACATACTAAATTCAATATTATGTTAAATTATTACATTTTAATGTTATGCTTATTTAAAGAATACAGATTTTGCTTGTTTTGTATGTATACATAATTTTCTATATCTATCAAATATCTAATTTAATATTCCAAAACATTTTTTTTGAACTAACTGCTTATAACATTTTATGTGAACAGAATATTGATTAATATTACTCTTGCATAACAATAATCTTAGAAAAAAAATTAATGTCATTGAATTGATCTCAAAGTTAGTGAAAATTATTAGGTAAGTGTTGAAAAAAACACTACTGACCCGGAATTACATAAGGGCTTACGGAAAATAAAGTATATAGTAATTTACACACCTTCATTAAAATATAAATGTTGGATGTGTTTGTTGCTTTACTGCAGATTCTTGTCGATTGTGAAATTTTTATCTAACTAAACCAATAAATTTTGCCGGATTAAGTATTTTTATTTCTATTTTGATTTGGCTATAATTATTTATTATAATAAACTTTTATAGGTTATGAAATAAAATTTTACCAAAATAAAATAATTTAATATATGAATTATGAATTATTCACGTACATAGAAATAATAATAAGCTTAAAATGACACGTAAAATCAAATTAATGCATAGAACGAACATAAATACATAAAAATATAGCACTTTAAAAGTTATTCAAATTAAATTAATGAAATCTAACTATATAAAGGACTCCATATGCACATAAATAAATTATACTAACAAAGAAAGTTGTAGTTAAGAATTCAGTTAAATATTTTGTTTTTCTATTTAAATAATTTAATATATTAATATAAAAACGTAGAAAAATTAAATTATTAATAATGTAGTATTAAGTAAATAAAAAAACAAATTTAATAAAATGCGAGCGAGAATAAAAAATATATGACATTAACATGATGGTGGTAAAATTTTTGACTACACAAGAGAAATTAATGCACTAGTTTTTTTTATGTTTATCAATGTACATATGTAAATATTATGTTTGTACTTCTACATTTTTCCATATATTTTCCATTCTCTACATCTATATTATATTATAATTTATGTGGGTATATTAAAAAAAAATCACTAGAAAGTTATTTAAATATTATAAATGTAATTCAGTTTTCTATATATTTTTTAACAATAATTTTTCTATATTTATGAATTGAATTTTCCCATAGTCTGCCAAATTTTTTGATTAAATTAAAATTGTCAGATATATTATGTATTTTCGTATGAAGGTTTAAAATCCTATACAAGTAGTGTAATTTTCCTATATTATGTACACTACTTGTGACAGGTTTTATAATAATAATAATAATTTGCTTTTTCTTTTGTACAATTCATATTTATTTATTTTTTTTAAATTAAACAAATCATTTTTGCTATGTTGCTAATCTTATAAATAAAACTTATAAAATATAATAGAAAATCAAAAAAAAAAAAAAATTAATGCCAAACCCATTCAATTTCAATTGTACTCAATTTAAATTATTTTTAATAATAATTCTAAAATAATATAAGTAAAAAAAAAAAAAGAATCAAATTATTTTCCCATAAAATGCATCGTCAAATCATCTGGTAAACATTTTAACAACAATACAAAATAAACAATGTATAATGTCGTCGTATTGGTTGCATTTGTGAAAATATACCTAGTCTTATGGACCTTTGACTGACTTCTCTTTCAGAAGAAACTCAATGATTTGGTTTTAATAAATAATGTCAAATCAATTATTGCAGATGACCAAATTATTGATATTACTTTTATAAAATTTTTAAAATTTTTTGAGTACGAAGTGTGTGTCATTATTCAAATACTAAAATTATTTTGTAGAAGATTCGGCCGCCTATTTTAATGTCGCGAAATTATATGAAAATTAATTTAAATGTTGTTCACAAGAAAGGACAATGTTGTAATAAAAAATTAGAATTGATCTAAAAATTAAAACTTTATGCCCATGCCCATGCCGTTATAAGCTATAATCATTCATTTTCACATGGGACGATGAAACTTTATATTTGTATACATAAAATAAAAAATAAAACTAAAATAATATTCAAGAATAATGTAGTTTTATTGCACAGTATACCCGATCATGTAATTTTTGTCAAACACGTTTATTTTTTTTTATACAATGATATACAATGATTTTATTGCAGGAACTATATTATTACTGTATGTTGAGAAGTGCATAAAACATAAGTATAAATGAAAATAAAATCTAAAAAAAAATAAAATAAAATAATTAGGTTATATTTTTATATCAATTACATAATTCATTTAACCAAACAAGGTGGAGCTTCTAAAATTCAGTTTTCATTAGTTATACGCACAACTTGTTGTTTTTGAATCTCGGTATTAATTCTATAGAATCTTAATATCCAATTGTTAGTGCAGTCAGTTGAGAAATAATGATTTCAGAAAATTATTTATTGGCTTGTGGCTTCTGTAATGCAATCTTAATATATACAATTATATAATATCGCCTGCTCAGCAATGAAACAACGTATAATGAAAAGTATAGTTTCGAGTAATTTGAATTTAAAGATTTGAAAATTAAAAAAAACGTATGAAAAAACATCAAGTAGCGTACAATTTTCATCTAAAAAACACATTTTAATCAACATTAAGAATATTGCAAAGTAGTTGTACTAATAAAATCGAGTACGAGGAATCGAATGGTGCTATTGTCAAATAATGACGTATAAATGTCATACGTTGTTTCATTTCTGAGCAGACGATATATAGTTTTTCTAATATCACAGAAATCTCACAAAATATTCAAAATTTTGATAATCACGATAAATTACTTTAAAAATTTTATTTTTTTTTTTCTAATTTTAAATTTTAAAATTTTTTTTTATAAAAATGTATAAAGCTTGCCAGACGATGCAAAAAAATACAAAAATCGATCCAATTTCTCTTTTATC
Organism: Hybos culiciformis; assembly: GCA_964007475.1. NCBI lineage: Eukaryota > Metazoa > Arthropoda > Insecta > Diptera > Hybotidae > Hybos > Hybos culiciformis. The sequence continues at coordinate 71,098,497 of OZ023273.1, read as the reverse complement.
TGTAATTTCATCTTAAATCAAAAAAAAAAAAAATAATAATTGAAGACTCTATTTGAAGAAAAGAAACATCAAGGAACAATATTAAACAAATTTTTTTTTCTTGATTTTATTTTTATAAATTTCATTTATAATATTTATTCAATGAAAAACTTTTAAAATCGTGATTCACTCAACCATTATTCCGATTTATTTTTAATTATATACTATACGTTGATTTTATTATAGCATACACCATATATCTCTAATATAAATTTTTATATATGAATTAAAAATAAAAAAAAATTAATGATGATGCGAAATGCAATTATTTATATTAAGAAAAGAAAAAAAAATAATGGTTAATTACTTTTATCTACATATATTTCTAATAGTTTATAACAAAAACATATAATATAGTCTTCTTCTTTTTGATGTTCAATATTAGTTTAATGATTTCAAAAAAAAAATTAAAAACCGTGCTATATATGAACTTGACTTTCTAATATGATAACAATTATACCAATAATTTAACAATAAATAATTTTTTTTTATTAAAACGTAAAGTCAGCATAAAAGCTTTGGCAGAAAAAAAAAACAAAATTATAAATAGACAATATGAATGAAAAAATGAAAAAGAAAAAATAATGAACCCATCAATTACTTCTTTAAAGTTATATAATGTTTTGTAAAAGTTTATAATAAAAAAATAAAAAACAGAAAATAAATAAAGTTTGAAGATTTTATTAACTATTGTTTGTTTAATTTATGTACAATAGATTTTCAATTATTATTGGTTTTATTTATAAAAGCAGACTTCAAGGAGACCTAACATATGCTTGTAATGAATGAATGCTAGTCTTCTTATTCATTAGTTCGGTTCTGAATGATAATCAATTTGAATCTCAGCTTATTTATGTTGCATAGTGTGTAGTTTCATATTATTCAAATAGTTAATTTTTAAAGAATATCTATAAATCTACATATTATACCAGACTCATTCAGAGTTATAAAGACGAATGATCAGTTGTTCAGTATATTATTTTGAAAAAAAAGATTGGTTAAAATACATAACATTCTGTAAAAAAAACAACTAATTTAATCTTGATGGTGACGACCTTAAATCCGTTTCTACGGTGGTGCATATAAAAAATATTCCAATTTGCCGATTTATCTCTTGTCTTCAAATTATTGCTTATACATAAAAAACTAAATTTAAAAAAAAAAATTGTAAACACCTTTAAAAAATATATTCTATTTTTGGTTTTAAAAATTTTCTTTTATGTATAAAATCACAAAACCTAAATCGAATGAAAAACATATTTTATTCCCAAAAAAAAAAAACAACCTTTTTAAACAGATCTTGAAATAAAATAAAATGTAATGACGTAAAGCTTAATAGCAAACTAAATCGAATTTATATACAAAAAAAAAAAATAATATTTTATATATACTTAAAAAAAAAATAATTTTATTCATCGGTAAAGGAAAATCATTTTTTCATTGACTATTAAATTACAATTTTTTTTTATTTGATTTTTTCTTCATTTCAAAAAACAAACGAAAATAGAACTTGTGAATTGGTTTTAAATTCAGAAAGATTTTTAAAGAAAAAAATAAATGTAAATTACACGAAATTAAAAATTTGTGCATTGAAAACATCGGGTAGGGATCATTATTTTTTCGCGAATCTTTCCAATTTTGATCTATGCAAAGATTTTGATTTTTATTTGGAAAAAAAATGTGTAATAGAATAATTAAAAATTTTAGGATTGTAATTATTGTTTTATATACGTATAAAATATTGCTTAAATTTCAATTTGAATGACATACATAATAGTATTAACGACTGAAATTAAAAAAAGCAAAGGAAATCCTATTGAAATTGCTATAGATAGAGAGTAATGCACATCAAATCGATGCATACAATAAATCCACAATAATTGATTATTCAAATATAATTTCATGCTTTGTTTTGCATTGTTTATAAATCATATTAAAATAAAATTTTAACGCTACTTTTGCCTAAATTAATCAATAATCTAAGTATGTAATGTTTATACAAGTGTTCAATAAGATTCGCTTTGTTTTAATTATAGTAGAAATAATTAAAATAACCAGAATACTTTAAGTACAGTTTAATGATGATTCCTTTTGTTCAGTAAATTAGAAATAAAAAGCTCAGTTATAATTAATATCTAAACCAGAAAAGTTGAAATAATAGATTTTTTCATAAAATTTAAATTTATGTTTTATTAAGTTAAAAAATATAATTAGAGTTAAACATTAAATTTCGAATAAATTAAATTTTGAAACCACATATTCCACTTTCACTATAGTACCGAAAAAAAATTTATCTATATAAGGATTTCTTGTGTGCAATATAAATTCACTTTGTTTATATGTAGATAGATATATTTATGTAAAAAAACAAGCAAATTATGTTATTTCTGAAAAAAAAAAAAGAAGAAAACTAAAATAAATAAAATAAGTTGTTGAATGTTTTAATACTTAGTTCTTTTAAAATCCAGTTAAAAAAAATTATAAATATTATGTTTTGATAAGAGTTACTTTTTATATGTGTATAAATTTGCTTAATATATATTATTTTAATAATTCAGCAAATATCTAAACGTATCTGATACTTGTCAAGAAGAATTTCTTTTTCCGAAAAATTTATTATAAAATTATAATAATTTATTTTATTGTCAACGAAAAAAACATTAATGTTATTTTACTAAATATTTTGAAAATTTTATATGAAGCATTACTTTTTTTTTTAATTTTCCATTTCACTTAGAATATTTTTATCCTTTATATGCCAAAAAAAAGGAAATAAATGTTTCTTGTTTTTATTTTGACTTAACATAAAAAGGATTACGTATGACATAAATTTTTTTTGTTTCAAAGTTGAAAAAACATTTCGTTACACATGCGAAAATTTTATTTCAGAGTTTATATACACTGCACATTAATGTACTTATGCTGTATACCTTATATATTTAGAAGATTATACAACATATTAATGGAATGTTAATGTAATTAATAAATGTTGTTTACATTTTATTAACTAATCACGACCAAGTATGTAATTATATTACTTGTTTCTATTTTTTTTCTCAATTTGACAAATTTTTGTTCGACAATATTAATTATGATTACAATAAGTTTTCTTGATTAAAAAGTTAAATTTTCTTCAATGACTTGATTTAAATTTATTTTATTTATTTATTTTTTGTTTATAATGAAACTCTGAGAAAATTTCAGTTTATTATGTCAACAGCTGAGCACCAAGTTTGGCAGCAAGTTAATGAAAGAAAGTGGTTTTGTGATCTTTTTTTTTGTAACAAATTTTCTTCAATCTCAACTTTCTCATATAAATATTATCCATAAGCAATAAGACTATAATTTTTGTTTTTAGAATTTAAGAAACATTTATTGTTATTTGTTATAATACTCATCAATATGTAGTAAATGTCATATAAATTAAAAAGCAAACCATTCAAACTCAACTCAAGTGCATGATGATACTTAAATTAAATTAGTTTTTTCTTTTATATTATTACTGGTTGGGTTGCCACGAAGAATTGATGCACATTTGATGGCATGGAAAAATATTCAAATTATTAAATATTCGTTATCTGTTACTTTGCATTTAAACAAAAATCACAAAACAAAACACAAAACCATTCTTAAAATTAGATATAGATAAAATTAGAATAACTTAACAATATAATTTATTTGAATATTTTATTAGAAATTCTACAAAAAAAAATAATTGGATTCCAAAAATTTGTACAATTTTATTGATCAATTTATTTATCTCATATCTATCTTATCTACATTTCCCAGAACTTTTTCAATATAAACAAACTAAAATGTCTACTTCATTAATTTTGTTTGGTTTTTTTTTTGTGATTTAATTTTGCCTGGACATACCATATTCTAATTATATTCGACATTGTGTCAACATATATTATTAGAATTATTGTACATTTTAACATGCTTGTATTCAATAATTTATTTAACTTAAAAATAGAAAAAAAAAAGTAAGATTGAAGAGATTCAATAAAAAACTAAAAGTACTAAAAGGCGAAAAAATATGTAACTAATATATAAAATTAAAAAGTTTATTAAAAAACAAAAACGTGCAAATAAGGTTTATATTATTTCAACTTTTTTTTTGATGCATGATTGTTATTTCCGCAGCAAAAAAAAAGTTATGCTTATATATAGAAATGACATAAAATATCCATAACGAAGTGTTTTCTCTTTGTTGAAAAAAAAGTAAAAAAAATTGTAGAACGCAATATGAAGAATTGTTATTATTCATAAAATTTAAAAAATGTACGTTATTATTATTTTTACACTTAAAGCGTCCAAAATAAGTTTCTTAACACTAAAAGGTTCAGCATATAAGTACATAAACATTGAAAAGAGATTAAGATGGACCGACAGTAGATTTTTCTAATTTGTGGTTAAACAAAAATATTTTACTTTTTATAACTATACGCAGGTTCATATGATTTTTGGCTGAATAAGATAATTGATATTTTATTTGCTTGTCTAACATTGAAATCTCGACTGAGCAATCTTATATTTCCGCTTAAGGTTTCACCGCACAGGTCTGTTATTTGATTATGAATACAACAAATTTGTTAAAATATATTATTATTATAACTATCTATCCGATCAATCTGAACCATATTTTATAGTTTACTATATATATATATATAGCTAAAAACAAAATTTATATTTGTGTTTTCAATTTCTTTTGCAGTCAAAGTCATTGTCACGGTCAACGAATAAAATTTATTTCGGTTTTTTTTTTTAATTAAAAAATAAATAAACAAACAGAAACATAACTTTTGATGCGAATTGCAGCTACCGTTATTGAATACATCAAACATATATTAAATTAATTAACATAAAATTATAATTTTTTTTTTGTGATAAATATCAAAACCATAGTAATATTTTATTAACTTTTGTGGATTCAAGATTCAGTTAATCAATATATTATGTATAACTTTTATTTAATAGTTAAATAGCTACTGTTTATTTCTTTACAGTTTTTAAACGATATAAAATTTATTATGTATAATAATTAATTAATGCTTGTTTTGTTATCATGTTGATAGATAGTTGTAAAAAATAACTACAAATAAACAAATAGATCGCCTACACAGCTTCATTAATATTAAAATTAAATTTTGTTTGGCATTGCGTCTTTTTAGCATTAATTAATTATCTACAATTTTTCTAAATATTAAATTTTAACTGATGCGTACAAAAGCCAAATTTAATATAAAAAACTTAAATTTACTACAAATACTATCTTGAATAATTTTCTCACCCTACAAAATTATTAAAACTAAGTAGAGTTATATGGAAATATTTTTATATATAGATATATATATATAGTTTAATTTTATCACATCACTTTTATCGTACTACCGTAATAAACTTAACTAAAATGTGAAAGTGGAACATTATTTATATGCCGATAATAATGCTCAATAAACCGTAAATCAATCAAAATAGTAGATTACAATACATGTTATGAAAATTTGTTATTCTTGCGTGTTGTGTATACATACAAACACATAGACACGAGTCAAAATTCACGAGACCGAAGGTCGAGTGATATAATATTGTCAAGTGTCTATGTGTTTGTGTGTATAACAACAAGTTGTTATAACAAATTTGATTAACATGTATTGTATACTGCTTTAATGTGCATGTGAGAGGGAGTTGCAAAGAGAGAATATGGAAATGTAAAAACAATTTACATCACAGGGAAATGTAAATACAATTTACATTTCGCTATAATTGCATATGTATTGATGCATGTAATGGACCATTTACCGAGCTAAATTTGCGAATGTAAATACAAATTACCGAAGACATGCACATTAATAGTAGATTACAATACATGTTAAGAAAATTTGTTATTCTTGCGAGTTGTGTATACACACATAGACACGAGTCATGTTTATATCACGAGACCGAAGGTCGAGTGATATAATATTGACGAGTGTCTATATGTTTGTGTGTATACAAAACGAGCTGTATAACAAATTTGATTAACATGTATTGTATACTGCTTTAATGTGCATGTGAGAGGGAGTTGAAAACAATACATTTATAATGAAAAAAATAAACAAAAAAGTTCAAAATGAAGCAAGGAAATAAAATTTAATAAGGAAGTTTATTTATTTATCGAAATGATTTCAAACCGGAAGATTACTAAAATATTAAAAAAAAAATTAGTAATTTTTCCAAAAAAAATTATTCATTTTCTTTTTTGCAAAAAAAAAAATCGAATAATTTTTTTTTAGAAAAATTACTAATTTTTTTTTTATTATTTTAGGAACTAATGGTCTTCTTAAATTTTATTTAATTTTATTTTTAATTTTTCAAAAAAATAATAATAATTTTATAATTATTTTTTTTATAATGAAAAATAAAATCAAATAATAATTATATAATTATAATTTATATTTACAATAAATAATCTCCTTGTTGCTGCCATTTTCCTCGTTTGTTGACATTTGACAATTCACATCAAACTTTATAATGACAACAAAGATATTTTCAGGGTTACCACTGTTCTATTTTTATTCATTTTGTTTTTTTGAATAAAAATAAGTGCAATTTTTGAAGTGTGGTTTAAATTTTTGTACTAAAATCCAACCACACTCGTTTAAAAATTTAGTAGTAGAGGTTCGAAGATCCTTTAAAAATAGTAGATTGAAACACATGTTAAGAAAATTCATCGACTGATCGACTGGCCGCTTTTTATAAAAAAAAAAAATAGCCGCGTATTTTTTTATTGGTTCTTTTTTTTTTTTTTGTTTGCTCAGAGGGAAAATGTAGATTAGCTCAGAGGGAAAATATAGATTTTAGCATTATAAACTAAGCTTTGTTTGACATTGATATGATGCATGTGAGAGGTATACATTTGCAATTTTTTTTTTTTTTTGGTATTTGTCTGTATTGAAATATTGTGAGTGTGAGTGATATTATTTTTGTTTATAGTATTACGCAGTTCAAAATGAAGAATGTAAATACAATATAGAGCAATGTAAATACAATTTACATCACAGGGAAATGTAAATACAATTTACATTTCGCTATAATTGCATATGTATTGATGCATGTAATGGACCATTTACCGAGCTAAATTTGCGAATGTAAATACAACTTACCGAAGACATGCACATTAAAAATTTTTAATTGAAATATATGAATTTTCATAAAAAGACATTGAAAGAAAAATCTTAAAACAATTGTAAATAAATCACTTTGTAATGTATGTTCTTGTTTTTAAAACTCTGAATCAATATTATATATGTATAGCAAAATTCATGTACTCACATATCAAAATTAAATATTTTTCCATTTTAATTTAATTAAATTTAATTTAATTAAATTTGAATGAATAATGAAAGAAATCCTTTGCTCTGCATTTTGTTAATTATTTATTAAAGCTAATATTAACATAAACTTTGACGAAAAATTGAAAAAGTGATGAATACATATGATAAGAACTCAAAAAATAAGAAGAATCAATGTAAATGTTATTTTCTGCGTATTATGATTGGAAAATAATTCTATTCACCCGGATCGATAGATGCCGAGTAATAAAAGTATATTTATTTATTTATTTATTTACTAATTTCAATTCTGTTTAGTACAAACAGTTTATAATATCACTTAAAGTTGAAAACCTAAAATTAAAAAACAAAAAATTCATTATCTTAGCAAAAATTAAATGACATAACATAATTCTATTCATAAGAAATAAAAAACATATTATTTAATGAAATTCATATGGTTAACTAAATCGAGAATATGCTTTGATAAATAAAAGTCAATCACATCTTTGTAGCTATTACCCAAAATCAGCATTCGATTGACAGCTTCAAATTTACAATAATTAGTTCTATGGGAAAAAGTAACAAAGATATTTGGGGAGCGCAACCTAGAATTCTTTGATAGGCGGGAAGAGGAGTATAAATAAATTTTTATCCAAAATGAATTCAAATCATTGTTTAAGTGAAAAAGTCGTATTACGTATGCTTTAAAAACTATAAGTCTATCAAGTTCCTCTTCCCGCCCATCAAAGAATTAGTAGTAAAGTTAATATTATTAAAAATTTATTTGGATATTATATTATTGTTAATAGTTTCAATTAAAATATGAGATCAGCTACCTCTCGCCTTTTTGCCAATGAAGTCAAATCAATCAAATTCAGTCTATTTTAATAAGATGGTAGAACAAGTGGTATGTTTAAAAATCTACCCTATTTTTTTTTAATTTTAACCGAAAAAACTTTTTTGAATTGAAAAACCTAAATATTTATAACACGTACAATTAGGACAGATTTAACGAAACGTGATAAATAAAAAATTATTATAATAAATAAAAAAAAAATGTTCATAATGGAACATTAATTGGAAATAAATTTCAATTTGCTAATTTGTTATAAATACATATTGTTATAATAAACGTTCAAATGTTATGTAAGCCTACAGGCATTGATAATATATGTATAATGCGTTATTGTCAAATTAATTTGTTATAAATGGGTGAACCTCCACGAAATAAAAATATATTATTTTTTGATCCTTTTAAAGAATATTTGTTCGTTTTTTTTTTTTTTTTGAAAATTATTTTCAGAAATTATAAAAATGTACATTGTTTATTACGCCCGCATATACAATAAAGTTAGTTTTTTTAAGATTTTTCAATTTTTGGAAATATATGAATGTATATATATTTTCAGTATAAAAGCTAAGTAGTATTACCACAAAAGTCCTTTTAAATATTTTGTTATTTCAAAGAAATAAATTTATTATTATTATTATTATTTTATATTTGAAATTAGACCCAATTAAAAATTCATTAGAAATCATCTTAGACTTATGACATTATATATATATATATATATATATTTTTTTTTTAATTTTTATTATTTTTCTGATGAATTATATATATACCTATACAATTTATCCATATATGTACATATTACATAATAGGTTTTTTGGTTTTCAATTTATTTTTTTTAAGCAAAAAAATAAAAATTATTTTTTTTTTATAAGGCTTTATATTGGTTTTATATAATAATATTTTATATAACAATATTATACAGTAAATATGTTGAAATGTTTCTTTTTTTTTTTAGATAAATATTACTGTGAAAATGTATAGCGCCTCGACTAGAGTTTCCAAATTTTTTGTTCAAGATTTTAACAGTTTGCTATAAAGATTTTTATATTTTTTTATCATTTAGTTAGACAGTTACTCTTACATAACTATTTTGTCCATAAATTTTTTATTCTATAAATTAAAAATTGTAATTTTTTTTTTTAATGGAAAAGAAGAATTTTACCTCGTTTACGTAGAGAGTTGAAACCGGGTTCAACTAGAGTTCAACTACATGTAAACGGTGGTTGAGTTGAAATAGAGTTAACCTGACTAAACCCAAGAAACTCTCTCGGTTAAGTTAACTCTTTTCATGTAAACGGTTAACCCTGTTAAGAGTAAGCAACAGCTGTTTGTTTTGTTCCTTTTTGTTCTCAGTTCAACCACATTTGAATCACAGGCATTTTCGACTACATCATGTAAACATTTCGACTCAACTACGGTTGGACTATCTTGTAAACTAGGTGTTTGACCAATAAGTTGAATTTAATTTCTTTGGAATTAGAAAAATTAATAATTGATAATTGTATTTAGACTTATATTACATTTATATATTTTTTTAATTATAATTATATCGGCTTGCAAATAAATAAATAAATAAATAACTAAAAATGTTAAATCAAAGGTTGCTATTAATATGCCTTAAAAAATTAAGGTTCTTTTAATGAGAAAAAAAATAACAAAAATATGATGATAACGTATTTGGAATAGAATTTCAGATTTAAATTTGAGAAAAAAAGATTAAATTCAGATTACTTATTTTATATATATTTCTTATATATAATATATGCATATCTTATTGGTGTAATGGATTGGAAGTAAGAATTTAAAAATGAGATATTTTTTAAATTTTTCACACCAGCATGTTTATTGTTATAGATTATAGAAAATTATGAATTAAATATTGTTTTAAGTATTTGTTTTAAGTTATGTTAATTTTTATATTATTTGTTGTACTTACTGAGCATTAGTATCAATTTATGGGTTAAGTTTAAATAAAATTCATATTTTTAAGTTTTTTATTTCAATATTTGGACTTTATTCCAAGTCATCATCAGGAAAGTCGAATTATTAATCTACAATAATAGTGACTACTTAATAGTAGATTATTGTATATGTAAACTAAATTTGTTATTAATTAAGAGTTCTGTATACACAAAAATACATTGACACGAGTCAATACTTATATCTCGAGACCGAAGGTCGAGTGATATAAATTGACAAGTGTCAATGTATTTTTGTGTAAATACAGAATGAGTTGTATAACAAATTTTGTTTACATATCCAATATACTGTTTTAATGCGTAGGGGAGAGGTAGTTGCAAAGAGAGAATAATTTTTCTTCTCATTTTTTCTCATTTTTTTTTGTATTTGGCTGTATTGAAATATTGTGAGAGATATTATGTTTGTTTAGGTATTACGTAATATTCAATACGAAACATCTAAATGATTTCATTATTTACGCTGATGCATCTAAATTTTTTCATTATATACGCTGATGCATCTAAATTTTTTCATTATTTACGCAGATGCATCTAAATGATTGCATGTGTATTGATGCATATAATACTCCATTTAGTGATCTAAATTCTATAGCACTAAATACAACATAACGATCCCCAACGCATTAAAATATTTTACGAATTTTAAAACAAAGTTATAATGTTTTCTTTTAGTTGTTACCAATATGTATATGACAAAAATGATGTAATGATAATATTAATAAATTAAATTAAAGATAAAACAATTTTAATGGTTTTTTTTAACATTTTTTGGTAATAATTTAAAATTTCTTTTTTGGAATTAAAGTTTTATGTCAGCAAAAAAATCTGTTTTCTTTTCTTTTCATAATTTAATTTTTAGACAATGAACAAAAATGAATAGAACATCTCAATTAAAATTAACAATAAAATTATAGTAAAAATCAAAAAATTGGTGAAATATTTAAATATGATATTGAGTATATAAACTAAGAAATATCAATTTTTATTTTTAATAGAAGATATTGAAATAAGTTGTTATCGTTTCAATTTTTAAGTAATTTACCTTCCAGGGTCACTACAGAGTGAAACTTTAAAATTGATTTTTCTTTTCTTCTATCTAAGACGAATTTACAGCAATGCTCGTATTATTAGCGATCGGAGTTTAGTTTTTTTTTGTCACGTTTTATTAACTTTGATTTATTTAAATGAAATATTGATTCAAAATTTAATATCATATACTATACACATTGACACATACCCGAGTAAGCATATTTCTATATTATCTTCGTAATTCAATTATTAAATTAAATGAAAACCAGCTATAATTAAATTTTTTTTAAAGTACTTACATAAAACTATGTGCTAAAGAGCGAGAAGAAATTTTTCGAAGTACAAATATTATAATAATTTCCTCAAAAAAAATTTTTTATTGACCAAATAGGCAAAGAAGTAAATAAAGTAATAATTCTAAGTTTAAAAAAAAAAAAACTATTTAAAAAGATAAATAAAAAAATTTATTATAACTTCAATAAAAAGTTAATAAATTTTTACATTTTATAAATTTTGTATAATTTGTTTTTTATTAATTTTTTTATTTCATTTTATTAAGTAAGTAAAATAATACTGAATTAATATTTACAATTGAATATTCACACTTACCATTTATTACTTCATTTATTTCAATGTGAAATTTCATAAATTTTTTTTTTAATTTTATTATTTTCTGGTTCATTTGAGTTATTTCGAAAAAGGGAAAATTATATATGTTTTTATTTCCAAAATTCAAAGCAAATAAACCAGGAAAAATTTACATTTAATTTAATTTTGATTAAAAAATTTTTCTTAAATGTGTAGATATAATATATAAAGAGAAATTAATATCATCTAGATCAGGGAAGTGCTACCTTTTGAGAACTTAACTTACGAAATTGTAAAGGCTGTCAACGATTATTAGAAATACATTTGTATTTAATAAAAAATATTTTACTAACTAAATTTGAACAAAATTAAACATTTTTTGAGGTTTTAATGGAAATTTTATATAATGCCAAAAGTAAACACCAACAAGTGGAATTTTGTGTAAATTTAGTAAAGAACAAAAATATAATTTAAAGAGAGATTTATGAAAAATCAAATAAATTATTTTATGCCAATCAATTATTAAGAACACTTTATTCAAATTGACAAAAAAAAAATCATAATTTCAAATTTTAAACCCTATTATTCTTTAAAAGTTATTTTTCTGTAATAAAAAGAAAACAGACACTTGAATGAATACATCTACTTCAATTCAATAAATAAACATATTCACTCAAAGGATTTTCAATTACATTCTGTTGTTTTCTATTGGTCATGGAAATATTTTAATAGAATCAGTGGTTTGAAATAAATTACAGAAATGTTACAAATATTTATATAATTTTTTTTTAAATAAACTTTCAATTTGTTTGTTTGTCTGAATCTGAATGAAGACACAAATTTCCATTGATCTCATAATAATGAAAAACAGTACTAACTACTCAGGATTCATTTTGATAGGCGTTTTAGATTTTAAAAATACTCAAAAATGAAAATAAAATTTTTAAACATTGAGCTTAAAACGATTTTAAAATGAAATCCTAACACTTTTTAACTTTTATATTCATAGTATATTAAATTCTTCTTCTTCATGGACGCAGCGATCCAATTCGAGTCTTGGTATTAAATTCTATATTAACATTAAAAGTTAACACAAAACCAATTTGTATTTTTATGACACGTTTTATCTAAAAAAAAAAAATATTAATTAAATATTTTTTTCCATTATAGGATTTAGTTAATAAATTTCAATAATAAGCATTAAAAAATTTAAAAATATTATAATTTTATATGAAAACAAAATTAATAAAAAATTCGTTAAAAATTTATATATAGTTAATTTCAAAAAAAAAAAGGTAGGTATATGTATAATATTTTTATTTTTTATTTTGATAGAAACATTTATTAAATTTAATTGAATGAGAAAGTTTAATTACAAAAGTAAATAAAAAGAAATTCATAAAAAAAAAAAACAATATTTTGTGTAAATGCAAACAAAAACAACCACACTTTTTTCTATATAGCTTCTGCTTTGAATGTTGAAAAATGTGTAGCCGTTTATTAAACCATATTTATTTGACTTTTACATATGTTCTACAAGTAACATATGTCAGTTCTTAATAAAACTTAAAAAAGAACAAACAATGTTTTTTTTCAATAAATATTTAAACAAAAATTTTGTTTTTGTTAACTATTATAATATACTTTAAGATAAAACTATTACTTAAAAAATTTGGCCCAAATAATATAATTTTTCAATTGAATAGAGGTCACTAAATTTCATCATGAATAAATACCGTATTTAATTGCCATATAGTAAAGAAATAATATTATGGTATCTAACGTAACATAATGTAAAATTTAGGATGAAGTTTATTTATTAGCTTTAAATTAAAAAAAAAAAGAAATAAATAAAAAAATTTAGATATTATTTATTTTTATAATGAAATTTCAATATTTTTTCTTAATTTTATTTTTTTTTTTACCAGCCTAAATACAAAACTCATATATAATAATTAAATTTCGTTTTTTTTTTTGCTTATTTTAATTTTTCTCACTTATTATTAAATTATTAGATAACTTCTTCCAAAAAAAAAAAAAACGCAAATGATATAATCAAATGCAATACCTAAAATAAAATATTATGTACATTTATGTAAACAATTTTTCATGTAAGTATGTTTTCAAATTTTACCTTTAACGGGCTAGAAAAATTTTTTAATTTTTTTTTTGAATATTGATAATTTATATTTTAGAAAGTCATTAAATAAACAAAAAAATAATATTATTGTTTTTTTAACATTCGTTTCTGTTTTGACTGATTGATTACCACCATGGAATATCTAAATTGTTGATTGAATCATGCAGAAAAATTTTGTTTTTGTAACATATAATTGTTATTTTTTGACAGCTGATATCGAGTATAAAAAAAAAAAAACAATTATTAAAATTATTAATATTAACATTATATGGTTACATTTTATTTGGTTATTGGAAAATTAGTTGAAGAAATTATTATGGCATCATCGATATAAAACTTCAATACCAGATGTAATTTTGTTTTTTGTCTTTATAATTTCTTTCTAATTGTTGTTCTAATTTATTTTATTTATTACATATAATTTGTAAAATATTTAAAATATTGTTTTAATAAAAGTTTATGAGTTCTCTATTTGACAAATTTGATATGTGAGCTATCAAAAAAATTATTATCTTTCAAATTTTATTCGTTAACTAAAATTTATTTAAAAAAAAAATCAATTAAATAATCCGAATACTTAAAATTGGATTAAACTTTACTTTCATGTGGCATTATAAGAATTATTATTTTCGATATAATAACAAATAACATTTTTAATTAGGTTAATGAAAAAATTCACAGAACTAGCAAGAAAAATTTGTTTATTTAAATAAATTTATTTAAGGATTATGAAATTATTATATAATATATAACTAAGTATTACATCAAAATCATTTATTTTAAATTTTTAGATAATTGCAAACGATATCTATTTAATGATGGTTTTTCATTTAAAATACATACTTATAATTTTATTCAATATCATTGTAATTTAATTTGGAATTGAAATTTAAAATAGCAATTACAAAGGCCAAACAATAATTCTGTCATCTATCAATTTATCGATATCAATTTCAGACATTTTAAAAAATATAAATAATTATTAAAAAGTTCAGAAAACTCAATGACGATATTAAAAACCCCCGGACAATCAAAATATTTTTCAATAATGATATTTTTTTTGAAAAAAAAAAGATATGACGTCCGAAGTATAAATTTTATCCCTAGACAGTCATTAATATTTTTTTTAAACGTGTAAATGAATCAGAAATTTTGTAATCAATAAATAATAAATCAAAGTGGTTTTTGTCCTGATAAAATGAACATAAACGGGATAAATTTTAATAAAACTTTATGACAGCATTAATTAAGTATAGAACTCAAAAATTTAAAATCCCCTTTCTAAACACGATAAGTATAAAATAAGAGATATAAATTGACCATGAATTACTTTTTTTTTAAGGCAAACATTTTTTATTTTGCGGAAAAGTATAATTTAATGGACTTAATGTTGTGTAAAACTTTAATATATAATTCAAAATAAAAATAACGAGATTACATTTACTTTGGTTTTAAAAAATGAATTAAAAAAACCATGACATTAAATGAATTTAATTATTATTTTTTGTTTATTATTGTTTTGGTTGAAAGTACAATTTTTTTTTTTTAGTTGTAATAATGTTGACTATCCCCATATTGGGTTGTGTGGCGCTACGGACCTGCTCCACAATATTTAAAAGAACATTATTGAATTAAAATATGTATATAGACTTACTTATAAGAAGTAAAAGTCGATAAACTTTAAGCGTTATAAAAATTATAAGAAATGCAACATATTTGTAAGTATAAGGTATTTGATTTCATAAAATATATACTTTGGTACTTCAAAATCATATTTTAGATCTAAACCGAAGGAATTTATCAACGTAAAGTTGATCTTTTTGAACTCCTCCAATATTTTATATAAGTTGCAAGGCAATATATATTTTTTTTTTCCGAAAAATTGTTCACTTTCTTCAGAACTAATATTGCAAGGTCATTTAACATTAATTTATACTTAATTTGGAAATAAAATTGGACAAAAGTTTGTTTTATTTATAATTAGATTTCACCCTAACCTTACGAAACCAAAAAAAAATTTCTTAGTCATGCTGGTTTTTGCTGCATAGAAATTCATATTTTTTTTTTTTTTTTTTAAAACTTATTTTTTATGGAAAAATAGGGAAAAACAAAAATTTAAAGCATTTTCCTTGCCATAACATATTTTAAAATAAATTTACATTATTGGTTAAAAAATTTGTTTATTTGAAATTCTTTAAAGAAAAAAAAAATTTTTTTATGAAATAACCCTACAGTACAAAAAAAAACTCGTTGGAAAATTAGCTATAAGAACCAGCTAAAACTAAAACTGCAATATTTTCTGGTAGTCCAAAATATATAGCAAATGAATTGTAGCAAAATTTTGCTTCTCTAAAATTATAATTTTTATTATTTTTTTTAGGGAAAAATAAATAACAAAAATTAATTCTTTAATACAATATGAGTTTCTGAAATTTTTATGACAAATAAGTATAGCAATATGATAGTAGAAGTAGAAGTATTAGCTCTTTTTCGGTTTGAACTATTTGAATAGCAAAAAATATACAGAAAATATATCTGCCGCAGCTATCTGTTTTTTTTTTTCAGTGTATCTACAATTCAATATAGTCGTAATTCGTAATAATATATTTTATTTATAAACTTACGTAGGTTTAATATTATTATTAAAGAATGAAGCGTAACTAATTTTTTTTTTGTTTTATTAAAACCACGAATTATAACTTCTGTTTAAGAATATGCTCAAATAATTTCATTGTACGTAGTATACATTATAAACAAAAAAAGCAATATTGTCTAATATAATTTTCAATAAATTTTCGTAATAGAATCACGTTAACATTAAATTTTGTATGTATACAATGAAAATGAAATTTTGAACGAAAAACAAAATTGTATTACAAATTAGGTGTGTGATTTTGGTACTTTAAATATTTGTTACAATTACTGATAAAAAAAATTTCTACATGTACAATAAAATTTTAAAATTTATATTTACTATAAATTATAATTAAAAAGCATAAAAAAAATAAAATTTTATGATTGGCACTTTCTCCGTACATTAAATACAGTTTACTTTATACATGTGTGTTTATTTTTTTTATCAATATTTTATGTTGTATTGTAAAATTTGCACTTGAAGTACATTTTGCAATTCAATAAGTGTATAAATTAAACAAATTATGATCTGATATTTGATATGTACAGAGTGTTTTATTTATATTAACTTGTTATGCCTGATATAATAATTTGAGATGTTATTTTTTTATGGATTTCATAACTAAAATATAATTTTGTTTTTATTTTTTGGCAGCATGTGCTCAAATTGTTGCAATTATTCTTCAATATATAATAACTCGTTCTAAAATTGACAGCAAATGAATTGTGGCAAAATTGTTGCTTGAAAATTATATTTTTATTGCTATTGCTAGCGAAGAATAAATTGCAAAAATAAAAATTTTATTTATTAATATTGCTATCAACATAAGAAAAGATAGATTAAAAAGTAAAAGTATCAATTTGATTGCATACATAGTAATGGGTATGCAGAAATTATAGCTGCGGCATCATTTAGTTAATAAGATAATGAAATTATGCATGTCATAAATGACAAAATATAATCTTTAGATAATTACAAATAAGGCCAAATTATTTATGAAGGTCGAAACAAGCAAAACTTAATAAGAATCACTTAGCTATGTTTTATGCTGTAAAAATTAATTTATTGATTTTTTATTAGTTCTTTCAACTCAAAAAAGCTACGTCCCTTAATAAGATTTTCTACTGGTATACTTATATTCTTTCAAACTGTCTCGTTATATTTGTAAACATAAGTTGTATAATATCGCAGTTATTTGATAATAATACAAATGTAAATAATTCATAATAGGCAAATATACAAAGGCGTTAGAAAAATAAAAAAAATCAGTTACCGAACAAACTTTATTTCTTTTGTAACTAATATTGTAAACCAGTTTAAATTATATTTAAATTTACCCGGTTTTATTTAGACAAATAGTTTTGTATTCATATTTACAGTTATATGTTAATGAAAACCATAATTATATACAAATCAATAAAAATAGGTACATACGTGATGTAAATTTATATTTTTTTTAATTTACAAAATAATAACTGCAGGGGTGAAAAAAAAAATGTGTGCACTTCACATGGATGTATAAAAATAAATTTGTTGCACGAATCTTTGAATTAATATTCTCACATCATCTGGAGATTTTTCTCATGTAATAGTTATAAGCAAGGGCTTATAACTTACAAAACAGCATACAATATATGGATGTACTTATGTTGTCTATGTTTTTATTTGGGTATATATAATTCATTTTTACTAATAAAATACAAGAATTGTCAAAATGTCAAAAAAATAAAAAAAACAAGTAATTGATTTTGATAAATTGATAATAATTGGCAGTTAATATAAAATTTTTGGTTTATAAATTTAAATAAACTTTAAGATTTATTGTCAAAAATTTTCCGTTCTTAAAACTCTTATGCCTTTAAATATTTTATATTCTTATCATTTTCTATCCATTTCAAAGTTCAAAAAACTTATTTTTAATTTTAAAACAGATTTAATTTTTAATATTATTTAATAATTTTTTATCTAATTCTGTTTTCTTTTTTCTGTATACAATTGTATAAGAATAAGATTTTAAAAAAAAGGCGTATTGTGCAAAAAATAAAGTAAAATAATGAAATTATGCCTCAATTTTTAATTATAGAAATCAAAATGTGTGTTTTCTTTATATATAATACTTTTAAAGTTAACATTTGGGTTTTATTATACTTATAAATGATGATGATGATGATGGTGATGTTAATATTATTTTTAATACTACATAATTTGCAAATTTAAAAAATAATTGTTTAAATATAAATTCTCAAAATTATATAGTAATTATTTAGAACAATCCTAAATTTAATCGCTTACGTTTATTTTTGCAACAACTTAATAAAACATCTAGATTCTTAATTCGATATTTTGAAAGTATAATTGTTATATAAACTTATGCAATGTAAAATTAAATTAAAATCATGATTACATCATTCATCAAATAAATAATGTTATCTACTATATGCTATGTACTATATACTATATGGTTAAAAAAAATTCCAGTGCTCTCAACTTTCCCTTTCATAATTTCAATTAATGTTCTCATTCTCAAATGCAAATATTTTTTAAATTATATCATCAGCTCTAAATATAAAATAAGATAATGTAGTTATTATACAAGAATGTAGTTAGAAGAACAAAATTAAAAAAAAAACGTTTAATTTTTTTTTATTTAGAATATTATCATTGATTTTTATCTACTTCCTAACATTTATTCACAATTTTTTCTCTTATCAAAATTTCATTTTCATTATTATATAATATAATTTAAACCAGACATTTATATTATTATAAATAATACATTATTTCTACAGCGCAGAAGATAAAAAAACAATTTTTTATTTCTTTAAGTAAAAATCGAATGAAAATATCATTATTATCAAAGCATAAAAATTATTATTAAATAAAATATTCTATAGATCATAGTCATATGATTTTAGAATTTTGAATTAATTAAGTTGTTCTTTAATGAGAACTCACCATAAATGTTCAAAAGCATAAAGAAATGAAAAATACACAATTCAAGAAAAAAAAAAAAAACAGAACTACATATAAAGATATGAAAATTTTTAAATTAAAATTTTAAAATAAAATATTATATATAAATTTGTAGGTACATAATGCATATTAAAAAATTAATTTAGAATTAAGTAGAAAAGAAAAATTGAATTAATAATTTTAAGGTTTTCTGTTTTTTAAACCTAAATTATTTTATGATTTTCTCAGTAATAAATATAATTATTATTTTATTTCTATATATAGATTTAGAGAGATTTATTGACGAAATAAAACGAAAATATAAATATATATTTATAAATTTTTGAAATTCAAATAATTGTCCCAAAATTTTTTTTCGCGTTACTTCAATATATATAATAATATTTTAAAATAATTTTTTGAGTATGGACGGACCCTTGTCTTTCAAAATTATTTTTAAAATTTTTTTTTTTTCTTCATAGGGCCAATGATAATCTTATAAGAGGGTAGTTTTTTTTTTAAATTCAATATTATTAAATTGGAAAGAATATTAAAATAGAATAAAAAATACTTATTTTAATTTTTTAATACATAAATATCTTTTTCGTCTGCGTTAATTCTCGTTCCTAGAATTTATGCGCCTTTCAACAGAGAAAGAAAAAGTTAGCACATGTACTACTAAAATATTTATTTCTAATATGTAGTTAAAATTTAGCTTGATGCGAATCATATACAATAAAAATTCTTAAATAGAAATAGTAAAATTGGAGATATTTTTGAGATTATAAATTGCAATCTTCACTCTGAAAAAAACAGATAGCTGGCTTCAGCTATATTTCTGTGTATTCTTTATTCTTGCTGTATATACAAGTGAAATCGAGCTATTGAATGACTTCAGCAAGATAAGCTGTCCCTCATAGCAAGGATAAATAGCTCATACCTTTATTTTTTCTGTAAGTGGAAATACTAGATATAAAAATTTCATAAACTCATTTTGTATTTGAAAAATTTTTTTGCAATTTCTTTTTTACTAGAAAAACAATAAGAACTATAACAACTCTTGCTATCTATTTTTGGACGAGTTATAGTATATTTAATAAAACTTAATTGCAAGATTTTTAACTTATTCTGACAAAAAATAACGCAATTTTAGTTATAGATTGCGCATCGAGTATTTTTTTCAGTTCAGTACCCTGTACAATATAGTGCAGAATACAAGTGTATGGTAGAAGATTCTTGGAATGCCAGAAAATTTCATTCCACATTTTTTTTAAATCTAAATTAAGTACCAATTTTAAAAATTAAATAAATTGAATTTCTGTTAAAAAAAAATTTACGCTTCTTAGAAATCAATTCAATATTTTTTACCTATGTTTTAATGATAAGAGAGGAATTTTTTTTTTTTTTTTATATAAAAGAAACATTAGCAAAATAATTTTCCATGCCCCAAATCACAAAGTCATTCGATTTTGCAATAATGAAATTTTAAGAATTCAATATTTAATAATATGTTTTTTTTTTTTTTTAGTATTCCCATAATAAGATGTATATCTTATTTATATAAATAAATTTTTCTTAGAATATTATTTCTTCATTGGAAAAAAAATTAAAATGAGATCAAAACATAAAAAATATTTATTCTTTTTTCTTTATGAATAAATTACTTCGAATAAAATGGATATATCATTTGCGAGACAGGATTATCTAACGACTTAAAAAATGTATTATTTAACTGTTATTAATATTTTTGATTTAAATCGCCAGGATGGTGTGTAGAACCTTTTTAGTTTAAATATTAATACGAGTTTTGAGAAATGTGAAAAATTATTAAATTCTGTACCAGTATATAGTAAGTAAACACTTGGCAGACTTCTTTCAACCGTGCGTACTTCACAATCTTAGAACAAAATAAAAAAAGTCTAATCACCTTTGTTAAGTTACAAAGCAAATATAGGTAATTATTTAATTAGTAACTTATAATTAAAAGCTTTCATATAATTAATATTATAAACATATTAATGCATGTAATTATCATTGATATTCTACTATTTTAACATTATATTCAACATTAAGTATATTTAAGATCCATATTAAATTAGCTTTCCGTTTATTCATTCTGCTAAATAGTATAGTAATAAATAGTATAATTTTCTACCTGACATCATTTTAAAACATTTAATTTGAAATTTTGAATAAAAGCTATAACAAAAATGGAAAATTCTATATACCTAGTTAAATGAATAAAATAAAATAATAATAAATTCTCAAGTCTCTCAATAACTTACACCAAATATTTAAAAAAAAAATTTAAAAAAATAAGATAAAGATTTTGAAATTTATGCACAACATCAGTTAATAAAAACATTCACCTCCTCAAGAATAATTTTGGCGCAATTTTTCACAATAAATATATATAATATGCTTCATTTTATATAATTTAACTATTACATATACACATTCATTATATAATAATTTGCCTTATATTTTATTTTTATTATACCTTATAGATTTCTATACTTATATTAATTTCTTATGCTTCTAAATTAGGTGTGGTAACATGAATTTCGCTTGACTTATTTTGTTTTATTTAAGAAAAAAAAAAAAAAACAAGAAATGCCCCAGTAACATAAGCATTGTATATCTTTGTTTTTTTTTTTCTTAAAAACAAAGTTTAAAGTGCTTTTAAATTGTCTCTGTGAACTTTTTATATTTTCCTATATATATATTTTTAATATAAAATTACACAGAATAATATAATATTTCAATACATGTACAAATGCATATATTTAAATTAGTGTTCCGATGCCGGTTGCATGACTCTTTAATACAAAAATTAAAGTTAAGATAGAAACTGTATATAACGTCTTATAAGATAAAAGTATACAAATAATCTGGTTTTTGGTGTTAATAAATATGTAAATACACAATAGAATATATTAATTATATAATATATGTAAAAAGATTTAGTGCAAAATCTTCAATAATGTCTTTAAAAAAATACATTTTTTGGTAAAAAGCATACTATCTTTAAAACGAAATAACAAACAAATAAGAGTGACATTTGACATGTTATTCAAATTTTATTTTTGAATATTAATTTAAAAAATTCTAAAAAGCTATTTCTCTAATCCAAAACAACATGAATATCCAATAAAAAACAGTATATACCTTATGAACGAATTATGGGGTCCGTTTTACACATTTCGATTTAATATATTTTTAAAATACCTTTAATCAATAATATTCACATACCAAAACTATTTAGGCACATACTGTATACAACAAAAATAACTTTTTTTAACGAAATCCAAACCTTAGTCTAAATTCTTGAAAACAATCAGGATCTAATTATTTTTTTAAGTTTCTCTAATTCTCACCTATATCAAATTTTAAAAAGTTTGATATGAAAATCAATTAGAGCCTTGGCTGGTTGAGAGCCTCCAACTCCAAAAGCTTCTTTTAGTCGAAGTGACAGTGTTTGACGAAAGAAAAAAATTTTAATTTCTTCAAGCTTTCAAACTTTAATGGATTAATATTTCGGTTTTTAAAGCTTAATTAAAAATGAGAACATATTACTAACTTCTTGCTTACTGACTTGAAATAATAATGGATGTATTGCACCTTAATTCTGTATGAAATTATAATTTTGGAATAATAATGAAGCGCAACACAAAACAAGGCTTATATGAGCT